>JAUTBV010117322.1:0-13474 GCA_032361325.1 Lepetodrilus fucensis
ATTTGTATCTACAGCAGGGAACCAGTTATGTTATTGCACTAGTGCAATATTTTATATTTATTGAATGGGTGTTATTGTACTCTCAAACTGTATGTTATGTGATAAAATATTATATTGATGGCTTACATTATGCCAGTAGTTTGTGCCCAGATATCTAGGCATCTTGAACTATTTGAGATTTAGTCTACAGCATGGCCACTGAAAGAATATGAAGTCATCATTTAGATCTGGTATTATGAACTAATTTCGTATTTGTAAAATATGCTGGAGGCTTTTTATTTCCATTTTTGACAACCTGACTAAAGTCTGAAGTTTTTATTGCAAATAAATATGCTGGCATCATTCAAGGACATGTGTGTACGTTGACAGTCGTTGTTGTCTAGATACATTCTAACATATACAACGAGAAGCCTTATAATTTGATATTGTGACGACGATCTGATGCATTCTTTGGATAATAATAATGCAAGTTTACAAAAGAATATAGGGAAGTTGATATTCATTCTGTCATCGTCTGCATACGCAATCAAGAGTTCTTTCCCTTACCAGAAGTCCATCGAGTTATTTCCCCTTACCAGCCATAGAACGAGTAAACAGCTGATAAATATTGTAGTTCTAGATTGAGTCTAGTTTATCCTACACATCTCTGTACCGTTGGGAAGGTATTTGAACATGATGAGAATGTCTACCAAACATTCATGGCATTCAATTTTGTATATATTCATATCTGTGTTAGTCAGAGGGTAAAATAATTTTAGATCGAGAATACGTTCGCGAAAATCACCGTTCCCCAAACTACCATCCATGCACTGTTTTAGACAATACAACAGTGTGTTCTGTAGTCTGTGGGTACCGTGTATCGTCTCTATAATGTGCTACTGCTGCTGATGAAAGAACTTTAAACAAGTAACTGAATTTGGCGTATAGAAATGACGTCTAGCGCCGCGTAGATCTAGTACCTCGGTTTTCGTGGTGAGGACTGCTCGAGAATATTGTTACCGAATATGCTTATGAATATTTTTATTTTTAACGTGAATGTCACTCGATCACCTAGTAGTTTAGTCACACAATTAGGATTGGCCTGACCCTGTTATACAGGTATTTTGAATTTCAAAGAGAGGTTTTACTCTTCTTACCTATAAATTTCAGCTGCAAGGCAAGCCTTGACAGTAACAGTAACCAGCTGGTAACACACGACAGCAGAGAATATTCACATTGCAACAGTATATTTTAGTTGCATGTTTGTATTCATCAGTATTCCAATTTTCCAAATGCTCCAGACAGTAACAAGAAAACCAGCCAGAATTCCACAGGCACATCACCTTTCTTTGCCATCAAGCATCATTGGAATTATAGCTGAAGATTCCTCTGGCTGTACCTGCAGATCATAAGAGACTTTTTATATAGGTATATGCATAGTCACTCAGGTAACAGTAACCATACCTATAAAAAGTCTCTTATGGTCTGCAGCTAGTACAGCTAGAGGAATCTCGAGCTACATTGGAATTAGCTGTGATTCTGGGACTATATTTTTTCCCTATTTACCGGTACCGTACATGTATTAATACAAAATGTAAATATAGTATTAGGGCACTAATATTATAGAGATGCTGAGCCACAGCTACATTGAAATTAGAATCGGATGTGAACATGTTACGCCACGTGGAAGTAATAACTTGAGCATGCTTTTGGGGTTGATCTGGTGCATGATAAATATCCATTAGTATTTTACTTTGACGCCATTTCAGCTACGGTATCTTCAAAGTAATTTTTGTTGCAAATCGGTGAAAGATTCCCACAGCAACGTTAAACTCCATATTCACTCTCTCACTCAAAGTAATTTGTGTCACCTATCACTGTCAGGTTTTTATACTGCAGGCATTCCTATCTTTATGTAGTTCTTGTCAATGAAATGTTGTGGCAATTTTTCGATTCTTAATGATTTTTTATATTTTTTGTACATTTTTCAAAAATACCAAAAGTCATTGAACGTCTTTGACAAGGACTAATCTTCATGTAACAGGACTGGGCTAATCCTGGCATTCGAACCAAGTTATTGGATTGCGAGTCTAACGCTGTACTGATTGAGCCAAAGGGGTAACCCCACTAGCCGTGACCAGTATAGGAGCATCTTTATCACACCTGCTTGCATTCACGTCAAACACAAACAACTCAAGACAAGATAGAAATAAAGATTTATTCTAAACAGTATAGCAGAAACTATATAAATATATTATATATAAATATATATAAATGTCAATTATTGTGTAGTGGGCAATATAGTAATAACATGTATCACAATTTGAAGCAGAATACAATCAAATATCAGTATCCTGTGAATAATATTCTTCATGCTCTTCAGTATGCGTCCATATTGTCATTCTTTCCATAATACTTCTCATATGTGAATCAGTTTGAATGAATTTCATTCTCTTAAAATACAATAATGTGTACAACAAATAACTAATCAGATATATATTTTAAACACTAACCAGCACATTTATCACAGGAGATAACATCAAAGTTGACAGGAAGTTTATGTACATGTATGAATATTTATCTTTTAAGAGTGGATGGCACTGTTAGTGGTACTACATATAGCAGTTGCTGTATATGGTAGTGATCACATACCTTGGACGGATTTCTGTTGATACAGGCCAGTAAAATTCACTATAATCTATACAGGCCTCCATTTTAACATTATCACTATGAAACTTAATACCAAATATACATAGAACAAACATTCTATTAGTGATGTAAATGGGTAACCCATTACTATGAGTGTACTACTAGTAAAATAGTTTACAGTTTTTCAAAGTTAACCTTTTATTACATTCTGACAATATCCACCAGCAGAAATGTAAATAACCTGCACAGAAATACCTCTAATGAATAATCGTTACATCACATAAACAATACTGTATGGACGAATACATAACAAGACAGTTCAGCAGTATTCTGCAGGGAAACATGGAAGATCTAATACTAAAGTATCACAGCTGTTGAGTGTATACAAACTATTTTTGGCAATGTGCTATTTGCGGTGTCTCTAAAAATACAAATTATACAGACATGTACATAAAACAATAATTCACTCACTCACATGAGGTTTTAATTAAGTAATGGCACTTGGATTCAATAAACTGAGCAAGTAATTATTGTCTAATTAGAAGTGAAAACCTGAGAGAAACCATTCAGAAACAAGGCACACTATAGAGCAATAATAATAATAACATAATACTTCAATTTAACGACAATATATAATTTCAGATTCTTGTAAACTACGTTAATTTTAATACTTATGGAAACAATAGTAGATGTATGTACAAGGAATATTGTAAATTTTCAACACAGTATCTTTCATAAACCATTGTTATTTCATAACCTATATAACGTTTTCTTCATTGTGTAGTAAGCGTGAGATTGCAAATACTACCCATAACAACATAACATTCCTCAACAATTTGTAAAAACCCATTATCATTTTCCACCAAGTTGTAAAGACTTTTAAATATGAATCTGTATAAAGATTAATTCTTCTTAAGTTACGAGCTCCTCAAACCCAATCCCGCTCGCCTAGTTTGGTGAGATATTTGTGGATGTTGACCTTGCCACCGTGAATACAGTCCCCGATCGTCCGTGCGATGACGAACTCGGGGATGTCTAGGTTGTAGGAGGCGTTGTAGAGATTGGTCCAGTTCAGTACCTCGTCCGTCGGAAGATGTCCTGTTAATAAATCAGGTATACGTGAAATTACGAAATGGTGTCTGTTTATGTGTGTACATGTGGAATGGTGTATTTTTGTGTTTGTAGATGCATGTGAAAATAGTGAAATGGTGCCTAGCTGTTTATGTGTTTGTAGCTGTTTATGTGAAATAGTGAAATGTCGTCTGTGAAATAGCGAAATGTTATCTGTGCATAGATACATGTGAAATAGCAAAATGGTGTCTCATTGTACGTGTGAAATAGTGAACTGGAATACTGGCAAGTCATTTTCTGCAATACTAACCTGCACTGTGTGTGTCCTGCTTGTAAAGTGCTGTCGCAAACTCCATGAACATTTTGAACCACGGTGAATCTTCTCGTGGAGAGTTCATCTTCTTCTTCATCAGCTGCAGTGCAAATGGATGACTTGTTAAAGACTACATAATAATAATTTTAGAGAAAAGACCAATCAATTGCACTAATGGTTATTCCAATCTTGAAGTATGGATGTGCCAGATGTGTTCTGACTGATCTGACTGATCTACAAGTACAAACACTACATGGCTTGATTTTAATGATCATGATATACAGAGTTAGCACAGGCCCTGAGATTACTAAACATTTAAAATACAATTTCATGGAGATTTGTGAAAAAAAATGAGTTGAGCATGAAATTATACTAAGAAATGTTTCATAATCTTGGGGCCATAGGTATCATTCTGTCAGCTCCAACTCGTGTCATTCTACAGATTCAGATATGTCATTCTGTCTTTCCAACTCACAACATATAACAAGTACAGCAGTGTCATTCCGTCAATTCTAACTCACGTCATATCCCACTTCCAAGTGTTTGAGTTCCCGGTCCATCCTCTCGATGGTGTCGCGGTTTGTCCTCAGCTGATCCTCTTCCTGTTCGTACCTGGGATCTCTGCCTGGACTGTGATAGGAGCCGGCGCCGGGATTCAGTGGATTGTGTGCCTGGAACAGGGGCAGATCCTGACTTTTAGTTTAGGGTGGGTCTCAAAGGGGGCTCATAATTTCAGTGATTATTGTATTTCATTTCTATTATATAGAACTGTTGTTTCAGCATACATGTATAAAGCTTCGTCAACATCAAGTGTTAAAACCCAACCATAATACAAAATCTATGTTTATTAAACAAAATTCTCCAATTCTAGAGGGGGCGCAAGCCGGGTGAGGTCTAAGAGGGTCTCTTACAGAACAGTTTGAAGACTTCGACCAACACTCTCACCTCTTTCCTCCAGAGTGGCGTCACTGGAGCCACATTGGCAGGGACGGTCGTGGAGTCCGAGGCGCGTGGCCAGTTGGGGACGGGGGATGGAATCTGTTTAGCATACTCCAGGGGCTGCTTGCTGCGAGGTATCGGCAGACCCGTGTGTACTGGGTGCACCTTCTCTAGGAAGTCCAGGAACTTGATCCAGCTTCATGGATAGAAAATGTTCACCACGCTATGTTAAACCATATGCCAGTATCATGAGCATGTCTCCTGGGGTGCATTCCATCAACACAGAATGAGCAAGCCGCTTAGCTAAACTGGTCCCCTGTCCCATTCCATGGTTCATACGACTCTTGGGACTGGGGCTAGTTTAGTAAGCCGCTTGCAAATGCTTGTGTCTTTGAACACACCCCTGGTGTGCATTCTATGCAAGGGCTGTACTGTACTACCGGTATCTAGGACTCCTATGCACTACACTCCTATGTTTATGTGACTATGACTGTTGCACTGCTGTGATTGTTCAGTGGAATTGGACCCATATGTAAATCATGCAGAGTGTCACTATAGTAGGAAATTGCTTAAAACTTAAATTGTGCCCATACCAGGAAATACTGTATACCTTGATTTAGGCCCAGACTATTTTTGTGAAATATCACTCCTGAAGACTATGAAGAATACTACCGGTATTTAATTATCTTTAGCTACCATACCTTCAATTTAGTAAAATCACAGAAACATTCAATGTTCTAAGTGTTTGCGATGGATTGCGTCAAATCTGTGATTAACTAAAGGGCTATTCAGTAATGCTTTGAGCTGCTTGTCCCTGTATCTTGTCCTTGCGTCCCTGATCAACTTACTTGTATTGTCCATCATTGTTAGGTCCTTCACACTTCTGCAGAATCTTGTTGATGACCGATTCCTGTAGCTTGACTCCCTTGGAACGAAGAACATCCTTGATCTGAAATTACCACAAACTGACAAGTTAGTATAACAAAAAGTATCAAATTTGCTTACGTTTTATATGCAGCCGACCCAAAACTTGTGACCATCGATTCACGATTTTAAAGTTATAAAATGTATTTAGTACTCCCTTTTCATGTCCATTTCCCTGTAGCTGCCACTTTCAGGTGGATAATTACAAACATTCTACCTGATCCAGGTTGCACGTTGCATGAAATCACACACCCACACCCAAACCCTTCCTCAGAAATATTATTCTTGTGTGTGTGTATTTGTGTGTGTGTATTTGTGTGTGCACGTGTGTGTGTGTGTGTATTAGGGTGTTAGTGTTATAACATTTCAGTGAGGGTGGGTATGCAAATTTCCTCTTAGAGTTACACTGTGACACCAATCCTAGCCCTAAAAGAAGTCCATCACAGTTACCTCCCTTCACTGCGGGTCGCCCATACTGACCTGTTCAGCTGACAGAGTTTCCCTCATTTCTCGGTCCATGTGTTGGAAGCGCATGCGCAGGCCCTCGGCGTCGATGTTTTCCTCGTGTAGCTGTTGCTCCGTCATGTTCAGTAACTTTCCCACGTCGCTGTCATAGTACGGAGAGGACGGACGACTCGCACGCCTGCAACCATCAAAGTATACATGGACTGACAACTAATTTTTGCTACAGCATAGGGCATTTTGGGTTGCCTCCAGTTTGTAGAAGGTTAAATTAAGGAAGGAACATGGATTTAACCCTCTTATTGCTGGGTCAGTAACTTTTGCTATAGCATAACATTTTGAGATGCATATAGTTGGTGGAAGGTTAAATTAAGGAAGAAACATGGATTTAACCCTTTTATTGCTGGATTGATCACTTTTGCTACAGCATAGGACATTTTGAGTTACATCTGGTTGATAGAAGGTTAAATAAGGAAGGAACATGGTCAGTGAATATAGAGTAACGTCACTGCGGGAATCTTTCACCCATTTGCGACAAGAAGGAAAATCGATTTAACCTTCTAAAATTTGTGCTGGGTTGGTACGGCATAGGACATTTTGAGTTGCATCTAGTTGGTAGAAGGTTAAATTAAGGAAGGAACATGACTTTAACCTTCTTATTGCTTTAACAGATCACTTACTAATATGATATATCCAATATTTCTCACAAATTCATGTAGTAGTCACGTTAACCATTCTAATGCCATATCCAGTATTAGTTTGATAATATTAATCATAAACCACTAATTCCCTGAAAGAAACAACAAACAATCACCGGCACCAAGAACATATAAAAGCAGATGCAGTACACAGGTTTTATATGAATGGACTAGTTAGTTATACAGTGTATAATATAAGCAGTGATAAGTGCAATAAAGTGTGTACCAAGAGGGGGAAATAGGCTTGAATATGGTCAATGGTACTGTATATGATAACAGTAAATTGTGCCCATATGGTTATCATATTTCATGATATTAAAGATTTGTATGACCTCCCAATACGATTTATGGACAGCACAATATAAATTTGCACATTAATTATTATTTATTATTATTTAAATTTTGGTCAAAAAGTTTGTTTAAATTATCAATACATGTATTATTATTTAGTGCTCTACACCATCTTGTCTGTGGAATCATGGGTAGTCATACTTACGGACTCCACGGACGTATTTCCTGAGTTGTTTGCGTGTAGTACTGATTCTGTTTAACTGAGGGCGCGTGAGTCCGTGAGCTGTATTGTTCTACAGGCCAACTGAACGGGAGAAAACAACAACCCAGCTATCAAAAACACAGCAATAATGGAAGAAAAAGGCAGTCTGGCACCAACTCTACTAGGATAAATACTTCTAGGATAAATACAAATGAAAGAAATTTCACTATCTTCTAACCTTCACTGTCATGAAACATACTAAAGCACATTTTATTCAGGTAGATTTGTCAGACAACTTCAAATTCAGAAATAAATATTTAATCTATATTTTTTTTATAGCAATATAAAAGACAGCAAACTAACAGTAACATTATTTTAAAGAGGGTTTAACCTTCTCTCTGCTGAATAAAATCAAAGTGTTCTATTTCTCCATGTGATCGGGCAATTAAGTCGCCTTCAGCAGGGATAGTGTTAACTTGATCCTGGTGCCATAACTTTGTTGTAAACATCAGCGCTGAACTACAATAAATGACTAACTATGAGCTTCAAAGACTAATATAACTGTAGCAATAAGCAATATTCTAGAACCTATTAAGAAGGGAAGAAATTAGACCGTGGAACAGGTTACAACATACAGAATGTGTCTGCCGCCATTTACATGTACAGTGGGACCTCAATTCCGTTTTCGTTAAAATCTGACCGGTAAGCGAATCAACCGGTTTATCGGAACAATCATTCTAAACAAGAGTTACCTCCCTTTGTAACAATATACAGGGCCACGACCGTTCCAGTAGTAAGAATAACACCAACGATAGACTGCACTTAACAATATCTTTATTCAGTATGACGTCCTTTAAATCTAGCCAGCCATCCCCGTGAATAAGCAAAGTTAGTGATGTCTAATCTCGGCCCAATTTCCCTTGATTTTTCCGTAATCATCATGTCATTTACTGCTGCATTACGACTACCAGTAGTCATATTGTTTATCCAAAGAAGTAACGCTTCTTCAAGCTTTAGCACATGCATGGGCCGAGTCTTCCATAGCTAACCACTTATCCTTTGATCTGAGGATGTCGCTTACGGTAGATTTACCTAAATCATGTCCCAGCTGATCAGCAAAGTAAGCTCTTATTGTTTCAAGGTTAGCACTCGGATGTTTGATTTTATATTGACACATTTCTTTTTTTTTTAAGAAACAGTCACGCTATTTCTTTTCCACTTAGCTGGTGGGACAGCCATCATGTCGGTAGATTGATTTCGACATTGGGACTGTCGCCTTATATTACCCCAGCTTGGACAGAGTGCCTTAACTCAAGATCATTTGACACTAATGATCGTCTTCAGTTGGTGATGATTAAAACAGCAGTCTAATTAATTATGTGTGACGCTCGTTGACAATGGGATTAATCTTGTGATGAATGTAGCCTAAATAAACTAACTCGGTCTGAGGAATTGGATCTTTGTCCGGTATATTGGCAATGTAATGGAGCAAAATAACGTACAATTTACACTTAGGTCTTTGATTTGGGCCAATCGGATAACCGGATAACCATTGTATTGAGTTAAATTATATACTAGTAGTAGGAAATCCATATTGGTTAAAAGTTGACCGGTAAGCGGAGAAACCGTTATGTCGGAGACCGTTATGTTGAAAACCGTTATGTCAGGATAGTAATAAATCTTCAATATGTCATTAAAGTTTTGTAGAGGCCATGATTTAGTAAAAAAATAAATACTGGTTCATTTTCATTAGTCTCCACCATGAAGATCTAACAATATCCAGTTAAAGTGTTAAATGTCCTGAACTGATGACTCTTCATGAACTCTGCTATCTGCCAATCAAATTGTAGCTTAAATCAATTTCTGACAATGATTTTGACTGGTACCAGTCTCTAAAGGATGTAGTAATGGGTGTGAGTATAACGTCCACATCAAATGACTGTATAGACTGGTATCTGACTTCATTGACATGTTTCTAGAGTCTAGTACAAAAATAATATATTAGTAGCAAAGTAAATTAATTAAATTATTTATAAGTCAACGATAGCTATATTTTTAGTAGATAAAAAACAAAAAACAAGTCAACTATCAAAGCCTAAAGCTACGAGTCAGTTTAGAGGTTTAATTTCTATTTCTACATCAATATTATACGACTAGTCTTAGTAGTCTATGTATCCTATTCTATTGTATTGTATTGTGTTAAAGTAAAGCAGGAATTTTCATTCAACTTGCCCTTTTCCCTCAAGCTGACGAGTTACAGAATAATATCTGCATTGAAACAAATATAAAAACAATAGTAAAATTGAACAATTTGAGTATGGTGACTATTAATCAAGACTACATCTAAAAAGTTCCATCCAAACTGTTTCAAAAGTATAATGGTAAGATAAAACATTGACCATATCAATATCACAAGCTGCAGATGATATCTATTTATCAAGCAGTGCTACACTACAGAGATGTCATGCCATTCAGGGACATTGCTGACAAAAAGCACAGAAAGCAACAGGATACAAAGCAGCAACAAACATTTAACATTTGGTCATCTAGGTGAGAGAAAAATGGTGTACACTATGGATTTTTTTAAAATATTGCTTTTTCCCACAAAGAAATTGATGATATGCAGTTAGTCTGTATTAAATATTCCTACAGTTAACGTTCCCTAGAAACCACAAATAATAACCATTGGCGCATTATTATTCAATAATATTATTTTCACTGGTTCTTTGAATTGTAAGATTTACAATTCAAAGAACCAGTGAAAATAATATTATTGAATAATAATGCACCAATGGCTATTATTTATAAGTATTACATAACGTTCAACTCATGGATTTCTTCATGGTTACATTCTGTTCCCAATGTAACATGTGTAACATATATATGTAATATGTAATTTGCACTTTGACCTTAATGGGTATTGCAGGACAGATACACTGAGATAAGGAAGCTGCACACAGTAGATAGGAACAGTGAGATCTATTCCAGACCCGGTCTTGTGGTCTTCTCTGGACCGGGACCCAATTCCTGTCAATCTGAGTAACCCAAAATATCAATAAACTATTTTTCTAATCCTAACTATGTGAACCAATCAGATTGCCAGGAATTAGGTGTGGGGCCATGGAATAGACTGCAAGTCCAAGTTCGGGTCCAGGTTCAGGGAATGGACCCCCACAAAAAGCAGCATGTTGGCGAGGAAGTCGTAAAGTTGCTCACCCACTGCTGCCGGAACTCTTCATGGACGTCCCCACGAAGGAGAGAAACTTCTCATAGTTGACTTCCTGAAGTTTGGCAGGAGAAACAAACATGGCCGCTATCAGACGAAGTAAATCAGACGACATGACGATCTGAAACAAAATTTGAAAATGGACAAATAATTTAATTGTTATTGACAATGTTTGACATGGTTTCTATAAAAACTACTGTATGTATTCTAACATGCTTCATGAGAGCACACTGATCCATTGACCAATGTAGAACTGTTAGCATGCTAAATAGAGCATGGATTTGATGCAATATAAATGTGCACATTTATCAACTGCTGCTGCTTCCTTCTCAAACAACTATATTTCATATTAATAATGACAATACTAATGATATGTACATTTATATATTGCCCAACTCAGTACCATAAAACTACGCTCATAGCGCTTATATAATAACATTTTTATTTTGTTTTTTATTTTTTTGTCGGATGAATGTTGTCCCATTAACATATTGTATGTAATTTTCCTTGATTAATTTATAAAATAATTTGTTTAATGCGATCAATTTACATCTTCCCGATATTTCTTTCCTACTCACCTTAGCCGTTGACAAAGCGTAAAACACATTCTTATAATGACACCATCCACTGAGCGTGCGGTCGTAGTTCTCCGTAATGTCGAGGTACACATCCTTCAGCTTGGAAGGGTTAACGCTGGAGAGTTCCCAGGCGACCATCTTGAGAACGGTCTCCTCCTCCTCTCTCATCAGCTGCAGAGGCTCTTCGGGGAGGAACACGTTGTTCGGGAGTCGTGACAGCAGCTCGTACTTCCTGTCATCGAGCTTTGACCTGGGATTGGCCGGCGCCGGTGCCGGTGGTTCCGGTTTCGAGACCTGCATTGGCTCCATTGGCTCCATCCTCTCAGTCGGCTGAGGCTCGTACAGCGCCGGACTCTGGTAGCCATTGCCGACGGGACCTGGAGGATGATGAGGACCTGGGTTGCTGCCGTCGTAGTAGCCGTTGGTGTCGTATGGGGGGAACGTTCGCTGCGTGTTTTCTTTGTTGGGTCCCCGGAACCTCCCTGTCCACGGTTCTGGTTCAAAGACGGTCGAGCTCTCCATCTTCACCTTGTTCTGGTCGATCGGTGGCAGGTTGGGGTAACGACTCGCCAGGTCTTTGGAGTCTGGTCGTGTTTGTCCAAACGTCACGGGTGCTTGCGGTTTGTTGAACTCCTGCAAAGAGATGACAACCTACATGAACACTGGTATATTACCAAAACTTGTTATATGTATGATAAACTGTGTGGAAGTTTTATAACAGCCAACTACTGTCATAAATGCAGACTTACAATATTTTGTAATATCTGGTATGGTTTAAAAAAACAATCTTAATACATAAGATGTTCCCTAGTGTGCATGGCCTTAGTGAACCTGTTCTTGAAGTATAGCCAATGATCCCTGATGTCTCTATGTCAATACTGAACTCTTTGATGAGTATGCTTGAAGCTGTAGGTTGTAGGATAGATGCCTACGCATGGCCAATGCTACCTTGAAGAAGCCCATGGTTGAAGTATGGCCAATGCTCCATAATGAGCCTGTGATAGAAGTATGGCCAATGCTCTCTAATGAGCCTGTGATAGAAGTATGGCCAATGCTCTCTAATGAGCATGTGATAGAAGTATGGCCAATTCTCTCTAATGAGCCTGTGATAGAAGTATGGCCAATGCTCTCTAATGAGCCTGTGATAGAAGTATGGCTAATTCTCTCTAATGAGCCTATGGTCAAAGCGACACTGGACCTTGTCTTGCATTTGAAGATAACATGGATTGGTTACTAGATTTATTTTTTTAAATTTTTTTAGAGTGTCTTTCTTTCAAGATATGTTTCATCAAGTATATGACTTGTGTGGCGTTCATTTCTTTCCACTGTGATTGGTTGACTGATTTCCTTGAAATAATATTCATGAAATTGGCAAATATTGTATATGAATTGCTTTTTCTTCTTTCATGTTTCTTATCAAAACAGAAGTATGCCATGAACAGTAATAAATATTATAATACATGTATTATAACTTAACCATTAGATATTAAGAACAGAATTTCATGCAGCATGATTTATTGAAAAATAAGACAATCGCAAATCCATTCATTTTATCATTCAATTCATGTATATATGATTTTCCTTTCCTTTCCTTTGAACCTTTAGTTTGTTTAAGCATGCTCTAGACATCTATAAATCAATATTCCATTTAAGTACTTTTTGATTCATTGCCCCAGCAGTCTGTTTCGGACCATGAGGTAATACATAATACTTGACCCACAATATTCCATTGGTTGGTTAAATGTGCATGCTAATAAATATTATTTTATTTGAAAAATAAAGTTGAAATTGAATAATGCATACAATATTCTATAAATACTAATACGTTCTCTCATCAATGTTAATTTAATTACCTAAATCAAATTTTCTACCACTTTGTAAAAACTGTTTTTCTAATCAATCCAATATATTTACATTACCAGTAGTTACAATGTAGTGTAATGTACAATTCAATCAATGTATTAAATAGTAGAATTTGAAAACATATCGTGCATAGATGCCAATCTCTATGATAAAGGTTATAAAGCACTATTAAATTGGTTAGGCAAATAGCAGACGGCCACCGTAGTTAGTTCAGATTAAATGACTTCCTGGCCAGTGATTGGTTATAAATGGCACACTTCCACTTTATTTGACAAGCAC
>JAUTBV010117333.1:0-13474 GCA_032361325.1 Lepetodrilus fucensis
GTGAATGTACTTTGCAGTTATAGCTAAGAACTAGTCCAAAACAACCATAAATATCTGTGATATTATGCCTTTAATGGTTAATTGATCATTATGCCTTTAAGCTGTTATTTAATTCATGAGTTATTGAATAGAAATAATTTAAAGGACTTATTTAATTTTGAATTCTAAGTTTAGTCAAATGTTGGTGCATCAAACATCTTTGCTCTGTTATTTAACCTCCTCGATCACTGCTGTGGGCATATATATATATATATGCCCAAAACACACGCACAATGGAACAATTCAGCAGGGAGAAGGTTAAGTAATTAATTAGTGAATAGAAATAATTTAAATGACTTATTTAATTTTGAATTCTAAGTTTAGCCTGTGTGGGTGCATCTGACATCTACTTGTGTACAGTGACATGCTTGTAGTACTCATTCCAGATGTCTTCTGACCTCTATTCTCATGGTGATCCAATAAGCCTAACAGGAAGGCTTTACTTTAAGCAACACATCCAAATTTAGCATCAAAGAAAGCAGCTCTTGCTATTTCTATCCAGGGTGCATTCTCAGAAGGGTCTTTCCTCAAAGACTTCGAGCTGTTGGCGCTTTTCTGACACAACAAAAGGCGTTTTCCTGCTACTGAAAAAGATGCCAGTAGTTCACACCACCTTCATTGGTTCACACCCTCTTCACATTCATTCATTAACCCTTCCTATGCCAGATCTAGTCCAAATCTGGCATCAATTTCCTTCTTGATAGAGAAGCATCTTTTAGCCAGGACATTCCTGCAAGTGCAAAAGATGTCAGCAGTTCACACCAACTTCACATTCATGCATTAACCCTTTCTTTCTATGACAGATCGAGAGTCCAAATCTGGCATCAATTTCCTTTTTTTTTAAAACCAATATGCATATTTAACCCCAGGACATTGAGTTCCAGCTCACCCACCACAAGTATCTTCATCAACACTTTTATATGGTCAACGCCTTCTATTGTGGCGGGGGCCCAGTTACAACTATTGTAGTGCTACAAGAGAATCGTGCAATGGGCCCCAGAACAGTTGTAGCTACAATTGATTATAAATCAAATTTTAGGGACAGTCTACTAATCCAAGTCTTGTTGCACGAACCACTTCTATCACTAAGTTTTAGCTAACCATATTCTCTAATTGCAGCGATAACAGTGTTTCATGCCATGGACTTACACTTGTACATAGTAGGTCCCTAACATTTGACTTGCAAGCAATTGTAGTTCCATGCATTCTGAGCAACAGGGCCAAGGGTGTCCTTTCAGAAAGCTCTCTTATCCACTAAGAGACCATAATGCTTGCTTTGCTGATAGCTAATACACTGCAAAGAAGAGAGTTTTGTGAAATGATACCCTAGATGTTACTGAATTCAAGGAGAACATAATCCACGGCTATTATATATAAATGGGCTAATAGCTGTTCCATGAGAAGGACCATCCTGAGTATAATCCTGATGGATGTGGATGTGGATGTCGCTCGTTGATGATGATGAGGAGGAGGAGGGGATGATGATGATAATGATGATGATAATGTTGGTGATGATGATAATGATAATGATGATGATGAGGAGGAGGATAATGATAATGATAATGATGATAATGATGATAATGATGATGGTGATGATGATAATGATGATGATAATGATGATGATGATGTTGAGGAAGAGGAGGAGGATCCTAGTGATGATGATGATGATGATATTGATGATGTTGAGGAGGAGAATAATGATGATGATTGATGATTGATGATGATGATGATGATACATATCCTGTCGTTTAGGAATTACTTTCAGGACTACTCCCACAAACATCTGGCCAAATGCTAAAGAACAGTCCTCTCATGCCTGTAGGCAGGCAGCCAATCAACGGTTCACAGCGCATCTGAAGTCTATGTGTGTAAGAAACACATGTGTATGATCGGTTGGGGCATCAGTGTTGTTTCATGCCTACATTGTAAATATATGGACCCATTCCACAAAACTAGCATAGTGCTACAAGAGTGATAACTCCACAAACATATAGTAGCTCTACGTGAGTGTATACATAGGAACTATAGCTCTTGTAGCTCATTGATTGTTCTGTGGAAATAGGGGAGCTGTGGCTGGGTTTGAGGAGTGGGATTGTTAATATGGTTAGCTGGTGGCTTGAGATGTAGTGGAGGTATAATAGTGATGGACACGATGGGTCTGTGGTGTTATAATGTGCACATATGAAGATATCAGGATGGAGTTTCATATATCAACTTCATGAATTAGTTCCATTTCGTATCCATACTGATCGACTCAGTTATTTATCCTATTATTATCTAAAGTAATCAGTGAATTTGCTTCAATGTGTAATATTTCAATGCAATAATAATTCCGTAAGTCTTGAACTTAGCTTCTAATACCTACTTTTAAAACCCTGTGAATGCTTTTCATTTAATGTTTTTGGGGTTCACAGATCTTTTTCGAGAGAAATGTGATGTAGAAGCCAAGGAGGAATTTTTTTTGTGTATAAAGATTAACCTGTATAACCTTGTAATGTATACTCTTCATACTCTTAATGATGTTGTTGAGATACTACCGATGAAACATTGAGTAATATGATATCTTTGATGAAGACATTATCTTATATTGCTTCTTTAAAATGTTGCAAACAAGCCTGAATAGAGGCCATAGCTTGTGGAGTCATGCCTGCCCTTGTGTTTAGAACCAAAGTCATCACAGTAGTCATTTGTCCACTGAAGCAAAAGTTGCTTCTTACAAAAATTGCTTGCAGTACCTTGTATACAGATTATCTCCAAAGTGATTACAATAGTAATTGTCCACTGAAAGAAGCAAATGTTGCTTCTTTTAAAAAACATTGTCAGACATACGAAAGTACCTTGTATACAGAGTATCCCTTGTGCTTAGAACCAAAGTGATTACGGTAGTAATTGTCCACTGAAAGAAGCAAACATTGTCAAACAAGTCTGCATAGAGACATACCAAGGTAGCTTGTATACAGATTATCTCCATGTTTAGAACCAAAGTGATTACAATAGTAATTGTCCACTGAAATAAGCAAACATTGTCAAACAAGTCTACATAGAGACATACAAAGGTAGCTTGTATACAGAGTGTCATGCCTGCCCCTGTGTTTAGAACCAAAGTGATTACAACAGTAATTGTCCACTGAGAACCTCTTTTCATATGAATGCTTGTTGTGAAATAACTGTTATTTGGACTCATTATTCCAATGCAATGGAAAAACTCATCGCTGAAGTTTTCCTGAAGCCTATTCTAGATATCTCAAAAGAGCATGCAAGGATTATTTAGCCCCTAGGGCTTCAAACTGAGTTGGTGATTAGGTATTGATTATTTTTTTATATTTTATCTAACTGCTTAAATTTCCTTTGTTGCATGTTTTCCTTTAAGGTGAAAGTATGTGTGCAAACCAAGGATAAGTTTTGGTTCCAGATTTATGTTTTTCCCCCATGGAACTGTAATTTGTAGAAGTGTGATGGGCATTTATTGTGCTTGATTTATAAGAGCATGGCACCAAGAGCACAAGTGATGGAAGACCTTCGTAAATAGTTCAAATTAATATTTGTGATTTGTTTTTCTTGTTCCATAGTTTAGATCTAATGATTGTATCATGCTAAATGCTAGTTGTAAATCACTATCAAGTTAAAATTTATGTTAAACATAGATTAGTATATGTTTTGTTCAAACATGACATTCCTTGGCATTTGTTGTTGAATTACAATTTCTGGGATTTAATTTGTCTTTCTTTCTGGTTCCTTTGGGTAAATCAATATAACCCCATTGGGAATAACTACTAGTTTTAAAACAATTCCATAATCTTGTGAAATTACTGCTGATCAGTAGCAGCTGGTAAAAAGTTATTATCATTTCGATCCATCAAAAATGTGTTTGTTTAGGTTTTAAATACGGTAAAGCAGTATTTACGATTAATTCACTCCTATTAAACCTTGACAGTTTCATCATGACACAATACTGAATACCTATGCAGATCTAAGATGTCAAGCATACCCTACACGTTAGAAAACTAGCCATCAGCGCCAATATACAACATCATCGTCTTATACTCTTCGAAAGCCGAGCCCCAACCGAATTGCTTGTACATGTAACTGCAAGATTTCATTAAATTTATTTGTCTTGTACGTTGCCAGCCTGCAGTGTAACCTGGGCACCGTTGCTCAGAACTATTGTAGCTACAACTATTATAAGGTCAACGCATTCTATTGTGGCGGGAGCCCAGTTACAACTATTGTAGTGCTACAACTGTTCTGAGAAACGGGCCCCTGGTCAATAATGCCATTGGATATATGTTTCTATATACGTCCAGCCATGTCATAGACCCCTGGCTCGCATATTGTACCAATTCCACGGACTTCACAATATCAGTCAGTCTTGGGTGTCAAGGCACCATCCTACCATTCCATGATCACATATTACCGGTGGAGGTCAGGTCCATTACAACAAATTGGGTTAGTCTTTTTTTTTTATCGGATACTTTCAGGCTCGTATATAAGTCTCAAAGTGCTTCAAGGAAACTGGAAATCTGTGTAAATAATCTTGTTGTGCAAGATTGTGTGCCACGATATTGGGAGCCATCTAAGTGTGCATACTATATATCATCTCAGGCGGCATACTTTGTTGCCTTTTGGCATTAAATCCTTTTTTTTGTGTGTGTTAAAGTTCATTTCAGAATTGACTTTTATCACATAGGTTTGTGTCAACAAGGATATTCAATTAGTGATGGTCATGCAAAACATATATATGTCCTAGTCATTGTTGACAAATTCCAATGGTTTTGTTTATTATAGCTGGATTCATTAATAATGTAAGACATCATATTATTTGGTGAAAATGCATGCTTTAGTGCTTTAGAATTTTTGGAATAGCAGCTCAATATCGCCAGGAAGACAAGTAATTGCCCCTAGGTTGGAAAGTAAACTACAAGTTTGTAAAGAAAACGGACATGATGATGCATGCACATTGGCGCCCGACTCAATCAAGTCCCTTCCCCAATGTCTATGTTTTCTTTGAGCAAAGAGCTGGTTCTCGGCTGCTTCACCCAGTTAATTTCCCCATGCCCGATCACGGATCGTCACGGCATGCAGGGCTCTGAGATTCCCTTACAAATATTAATTTCGATGATTTAGTGCCTATTGATCCTAGCATCACTGTATAAAGATCCACCAAACCGCTGCACAACCTTATGGCCATGGTATAAGGAACTCGGCTAGGGGAAGGTGGCCAGTAGGGAAAAAAGGTTGTGATTGACAGTGGAAATAATTATTTTGACAAGATGAACACACATCATACTGGATAGGAGAAATGTGAAGTTAATGTTGGATAGGAAATATGTGAAGTTAATGTTGGATAGGAAATATGTGAAGTTAATGTTGTTTGTGTGGTAATGCAATGCAAGGACTACTGTACTTGGGAAAGCTGTAGAATTGTTGGTAGGGTACGTATTTGATCTCAAGGCATGTCAGGATGTCTTTGAAGTAAAGGTGTTACATGTTTGAAGGTGTCTTGATGTGTGTTCAGTGTTCGAAGTTACCACTGGTCCAGCCATTTCTCCCAATGCTAAAGGTATCCTAAGGGCGAGTAGAAATTCTATGTTTTTTATTTGTATCTTTATTCGGGCCAATAGGTTTTAGAGGTATCTTTCTATCGCTGTGTGTGCTACATATTTGAAGGTGTTTCTTGGTGTGTGTTATATAATGATGCAGGGATATGTTGCACATCTATGGATAATGATTCATATAATATAATGTAATGACTTCATAATTCTGTTAGTATGGCATCAATTGGCTCCTGCAGATTTACTGCAACATTCAGTGCTATGTTTGTTGCAGCTTTCCCCCTGCATTTAACTGACAACCTATGATATAATTGAAGGAATCTTGAATGTTGCTCTAAACCCCAATTTAAAAACAAACAAACAAAATAATATATAATTCTGTTAATATTTCATAAATACCAAAAACTGACTTTGATATCTCTATAGTTCAGTTATCATATTCAATTCAATACTTTAATGTATAATTATGTTAACCCTAATTTTACATGTAGTTTGATCATGCTGTATCATGTAGCCACTTTTTAATTCTGTTGACACTATGCAACTAGAGATTAAACCTGCTTTAAAGTCTCTTTCAGATATCATATTATTTTCAATTTTTTAATTTAATTATATGAAGCCTAATCTTTACTCAGATAAACTTGCAGATATGGCAATGTACATGCACATGTATATTAATGTCTAGGTTAAATGTCGAGGTCACCTAAAATGTATTGATTGTTAATATGAGGTTAAGTTATACATTACAAGTCACGTTGACCTAAACGGTGAATACCCTCAGGTCTGCTTTCACAAGGATGAGAACCTGAAAAAAATACCAGTTTGTCATTTCAATTCAAGATCACTCTTCTGAGAGAACGTTTATAAAAAATAAATTCACAGTACTCCCAAGTTCACATATTCTGCAATTTACACCAAGGATGAAATCCAGGATTAACACACATATAAATATATAATATAGTTAATATTCCAGACATTTGTCTTATCTTTCAGCCTATTGATTCTGTAACAATGTAACATATCTTAATTATTCATGAAATTTCCTTGTGATGAAAAACATACTTCACATTATGAGCTCGACATACCCTCAAATGGTGTAAAATATCTTGTAACATGATTCAACATATAATTGTACATTATCATTTATATTTACATTTTATGTTATTTTCCTAAAATTTATCAAGATTTACAAAGTAAGATGTTACTAAAAAATGTATGTCTCTGTTATCAAATTCACAGTTTGGGATTAATATCATAGACCAATAAACATCCCTTTATGTTAAATTTCTTCTGAAGCTTTTTGCCCATCCATTTCTTCCACGGTCTACTATTGCCGTCTTCATAGAAGTACCTCAAATGACACCTGTGGTAAGCCATGATACATGCAGTAAGTCTCTGGTATAAAATGCACAGTTTTAGATTAATGTCATTGACCAATAATCATTCTTTTCTGTTCAATATCTTCTGAACCTCTTTGGCCATCTATATCTACCACACTCTGGTGATGCTAATCACTATAGTACATCCAAAGACAAACATCAATTTTAGCGAGCCATGATATCATTATTTTCTTAGCTTATCTCATCCTGCATCCCATTCCAAAAGTTCTGGACATCCTGCAAGATATAACAAACAATAACACTCATAGGACGGCGGACCACTTCAGTAGGCACATACCTCGGAAACAGCCAAGAATTGGAGCCAATTGAAGCCAATTGGATTGACTTTTAGTAGATGGCAGCCAATTCTGTGTAATAGACAGACCTCAGATCCGTGCCTATATTGAATTGACATATTACTCACAAGTAAATACCACTTCATGTAATAATCTGTTCATAACAGCAATAGCTACTTTATAACATTTGAGATTATTGACAGAAATGTAACCTTTACATTGCGGTAAATGGTGTTTCTGGTCTCCCACGTTTAAAAGTAATGCTGAATTCTTGTTTGAAATTAATCAGTGCTAGACAATCATGAAATGTCTGTCATATGGCTGAGCAACTTCATTTTAAATCATGCTGTTGTGTTTGACAGGAATATAATAATTAACCAATTATTTTTCTCATGGTGAAATTCTGTTCAGATAAACGATTTTTTTTTCTGCAAACTGTTTTCTATTGAATGCTAGTATTTTATTAATAAAAAAGATGTTGTTCTAAATTTGTCAATTGGCTTTTGTAATATGTCTTCTTCAAGTTTGAGTAATTTTCCTTACATAGCAGGAGAATCAATAATGGCAGTAACATTTAATTAAAATAGGTTATTTTAAATGAAATATAGTAGTTTCTGTGAAGAAAGACTCTCCAATAGGACAAGGTTATTATAAAACACACAGTCACTCACTCATAAACACGCATGCACACACACACACACACACACACGCACACTCAAATACACACACACACACACACACATACACATATACATATCCATGCATGTGTGCAAATAGACACAAAAACAGACATTTCTAGGATAATTGCAATATGTGGATCACTTAACTTAATTTAACACACACGCACACACACACACAAACACACATATATACACACAAACACATACACAAACACATACACACACATACATACACACACACACATACACATACAAACACACACACATACACACTTACACACACAAACACATACACACAAACATACACACATACATATACACACACACACACACACAAACACACACACACACATACACACACACACACACATACACATACCGGTACATAATCATCATCACCGCTAGTTGAAGACAGTACAATACCACCTTCTTGCACTCAATGCAATTATATGCAGAAACAATGTCATCTGGTCTATAACCATCTCAGAACAAAAGCTCATTTGCTAGTCTTTAAATCTAGGATGTTATAAAACCAGCACTGCAAGGTAATTCTATCTGATATTAAACCAGGATGACACGTGATAGTGAATCAATCCAGAGAAGACTATTAGAGAGAAGTGATTCTCCAGATTTGCTTCTTGCTTAAAATGGAGCCATTTAATAACCACACTCCTGGAAAGATGGCATAAAAAAAATCAAACTCGACATATCAATTTTCGGTTGAATCTCCATTTCTGGAGAGGATTTTGCACTGTGTTTTTCTAAAAAAATAGTGTTAGGGATAATGGACATGTATGGTTGCAAGACACAAAGATTCAAGTGAGGTTGTTTGGTTCCTCAGCTTGATGTCAGAATTGTACATGTACTTTATCAATGGCATATCTATATCATCATTTTAAAAGGATTTCAAACACTGTAATTTAGGGATGGTTGATCGTGAGGTAGTTTAAAAGACTTTCTGTGGGAGATATCACGTTTGTCTAGGTCTTTGTTAAGTACTGTAAGGCTGCCCAAAAACTTTGTTAGGTATATATTTCATACACCATACATGGATTTTATTTGAAGATTGTGTACAGTACTATTTATGTTAGTTTGATAAAAGTGTTCTTGAAATCAACCCAAAAATATGAACTAAAAAAATAAAATCACATTTTGTATTTATATTTTGTTTAATATAATCCTTCATTTCTTTATCATTTCATTCACAACCATATTTTGTACTTTAATTTGAGTGTCCATAATTACAAGAACACATATAATTTTAAATGTTCCTATTTTTCTAATAATTCGAACAGCTACAAATGTAATTAATTTCTGTTAAACAATTATTATGGTAATTATCATTTATGGTACCTATTACATTAGTGTTATTTAAGTCATTTATCAAAGTAAAGTCACTAACTGTGTTGTACATGACTGTCCAAACGCTCACAACAGGAACCAACTTTTTACATGGCGTCACAATGGCTACCAGCCTACGTATTTCAGAATTGCAAATTGGATTTAGTTTATATCATGTTTCAGGTATGTGGTACAAATTAATTTCCTGTTACAGCCTTGTATTTTTTCTTTGGGGTCAAACTTGTGGTTACATTCCAAAAATAGTTCTGTGATATCAAATGCAGCAATAGTACAATGTGTGTGTACTTGAAGTTGTAGTTTCTGTATACAAAATAAATAAATAAGATTTCTTTTTAATGTACTGTTGAATTGGTGTTGGAGTAATCTGGATTGAAATTAAACTGGTTCAAAATCATTGGAACGTATGTGATTGATGATGTTTGGACAATGTGCAACCATGTAGTTTCTTGTATGTTCCTAATGATGTTGGTATTTAACTGGTGAAACCTTGAGCAAAAATGTAGCTTTCGATGAAGTCATTATTCTATGTTGCTAATTACGCTTTTGACAAAAATAACATGGTCTGAAAATTTGTTTTTTTACTGACACATTATTATAGAAATATATGAAAATAGAAATGATATGGCTTCAACTTCGTCATTTCAACATGCATTTAATTTCTGAGCTACCAAGAAGTTTATTAATATTCTAATTTCTAATGTAATCTATTTAACAAAATGTGTTCTCATTTTCAACACATTCCAAAGATGTATGTGCAATATATCATGATCATCTTGTTACTGTATAGTCTTTGAACAAACACAACTTTTTGCATTTGATTTGTTGACTCAATCATCTTTGATTTGATTGCCTCAATCATCTTAAAGAATTGGTGGCATTTAATAGAAATTAAATTGCATTATGCGTGCATATTTTTTTAATAGGGGCCATAATATAATAATATATGAGGATCATGAAAGAGTTAATAGCTTTATTAAACATTTGTGAAATTGGACCTCCTGTTTGGAACTTAAATATGATAACCATAAAATAGTTAATTGCTTTAGACATTTGTGAAATTCAACCTCTTGTTTGGGTTCTGCAAACCTCCATGCGCTACGTTTATATTTTAATTGTCCATCGTGTCGTCTTGTAATTATTATATGTGAAACCAAGATATGTGTTTAGATAGCCATTAAGTTGGCTGTTCGTGGATCCCAGAAGTTTTTCCAATAAATATTGTTTAAAAAAAATAAAATAGTTACTGGCTATTAAGAATTTGTGAAATGGGAGCTCCCATTGGGACAGTTCTGCCAGTATTGGAGGATGTTGCATGCTTGACTGTAAGACAAGGCGGCTGATGGTCTTCTGTGATTGACCGCTTCTCATTTGGGATTAGCAATAATGGAGTGGCCAGATTTGGCGGTCGAGAGCTTTCAGAAAGAATAGACTGTCGCCTCCATTTTGAATGACAGCATGACAAACTTTCTGTCCTCTGTGTGTTGTTTGAGGAAGTCTCTGTATCACTTTGGTTGCACACACTTTCTGTCTTCTGTATAGGAAGTCTCTGTATGGCTTTGGTTGCATACACTTTCTGTCTTCTGTATAGGAAGTCTCTGTATGGCTTTGGTTGCACACACTTTCTGTCTTCTGTATAGGAAGTCTATGTGTCGCTTTGGTTGCACACACATTCTGTCTTCTGTATAGGAAGTCTCAGTATCACTTTGGTTGCACACACTTTCTGTCTTCTGTATAGGAAGTCTCTGTATGGCTTCTGAATATGAAGTCTGTGTGGCTATGATTGCACACATTCTGTCTTTGGTATAAGAAGTCTCTGTGTTGCTTTGGTTGCACACACTTTCTGTCTTCTGTATAAAGTCTCTGCCGCTTTGGTTGCACACTTTCTGTCTTCTGTATAGGAAGTCTCAGTATTGTTTTGGTTGCACATCCTTTGTTTTTTTCTGTATCATTTTCGTTATACACACTTTCTGTTGTCTATATAGGAAGTATGTACTGTATAAGGTTGTAGTTCCGTCTTCCACATAGTAAGTTTATGTATAGTTTGTTTGTGATATGAAATGTTCCTACTGGTCTCAGCCAGTGGGATTATGTCAATTGCATTAGAAAAATAAATATTAGTAAGAAACTGTAAATAATTTTCTATTACACATGTACCTTAAAAAATACATTACATGTAGTTTCAATTTGATACCACTAATATGACATGTTCTTTACTTTCACTTCCTATAACTCATATTTATTCAAACCAAAATAACAACCTTCATACATTTCCTACAATCATAATTGTTCTACCTCTCAATATTTAAGATTTCCGCTCACGAGTTATTGAACACAAGAGATGAACCATCATGAAATCAAGTACCCTCTCTATTACTGCCCACAGTCATAACAGTGGCTTAAGTGTCACTCATCAATAAATATAGATCGATCTGGTATCAAATGGATGTGCGACGATGTAGAATTATCGTTATCGGCGTGAATCACCTGTGCAGGTAGTTATTCCGAAGGCACTCAGAGGCAATTCTACCACGACGACAGCAGTACAAAGACTGAGGTTGTGTAGCAATAGTGCTCAATGATTTGAGTAATCGCGTGGAATTACTGATTTCCTGCTATCTTTTCTGTTGATCATTATGGGGATTTTCTGTGATCCTTAGCATAATAGCAATGTCTGCTTTAGTGCCTATGAGAAACATGGACAGTATTTCAATGATTAATGATTATGTAACCATTCCTTATTTCTGTTTTATAGTTGTAATAGACAAAATAATGTGTGTATGTATGTGCGTTTGTGTGTGTAAGTGTGTGTGTGTGTGTTTGTGTATGTGTGTGTGTGTGTGTCTATCTGTGTCTGTCTGTGATGTGTGTGCACACATGTGTGTGTGTGTGTGTGTGTGTGTGTATGTGTGTGTGTGTATGTGTGCATGAATGCATATTTGTGTGTATACATCAAAATATCAGTGAAAATTGCAATTGAATTATTCATGTTTTAGTTTTCCTATATGTTTAGAGATGCACATGTTACAAATGCACATACATGTATATTTTAACATCTTCATTTGTAAACGTATATCTTAGAATATTTAAACAGGAGAACATGTGTTTCTGAAGTCTTTTCCTTGTCCACTGATTGTAATCTCCAACTAGAGTCCAGTTTTTGAGCAAAATTGTTTCACTTACAGACATTGTTACGTAACTTGACAAATATAATTGCATTACACAGAAGATTCCATTTTAACTATAGCAACGTCTGCAGCAGATCCTGTTTAGTTTTAGGAGGATGTTTTTGGAGCATCATGCAGGCATGTGTACACACACACACACACACACACACACACACACACTCTCTCTCACTCACACACACACACACACACTCACACACACACACACACACACACACACACACACATGCACACATACACACACACACAGACAGACACACATAGGCCTACACATGTACAAATAAACTAGCTAGTTTTTCAGTTAAACGCGCCGCACACAGTAGACGGGAACCGTGTCTTTAACAACAAACGGTAATGCAAGACCCCAAGTTCCGATAGCTTGCTCTGTATTTGCTAAATAAAGGACTAATTACTGATCAGTACATTTAAGCATGTACTTACTGCTGCAATTTATTTCCCTGATTTTTATTTTCTCGGAAAATCAATGGCTGCGAACTTTGCCCACATTGTATGGTGTAGAAGACGACTGTAAAAAATCGATATATTATTTGTATTGTTATTTTTACTATTTTACATATTGTGTTATCATGCTATTAGATCAAGTAATATTTAATATAGAAAAGCATATATTTAAAATCTTTTTTAAAACATTGATAGATTCGATCTACTATCCAGCGCCTGTGCTTACACTCACACACACTCACTCACTCTCTCTCTCTCTCTCTCTCAAACACACACACAGACAGACATTAACATGCACACACACACACACACATGCACATTCACCCATGTTCTCACACATGCACACACAGTCTCAAATATGCATACTAATACCACACACATACACACCTCTCTCTCTCTCTTTTTTCTCTCTATCTCTCTCTCTCTCTCTCTCTCTCTCTCTCTCTCTCTCACACACACACACACACACACAAACACACATACAAACACACACACAAAAATAAATATAAAAAATACAAAAAA
>JAUTBV010117344.1:0-13471 GCA_032361325.1 Lepetodrilus fucensis
ATGATTTTATGTATGTCAAGTGAATGTATTTTGCAGTTGTAGCTAAGAACTAGTCCAAAACAACCATAAACACCTGTGATATTATGCCTTTAATGTAGTTCAACTATACAGGGTTTGCTCAGTATTCTAGTTCAATCCTTTGTGAGATTTTGTTCATGATTATCTATGAACTATTTCGTTGTTGTGATACAGTGTATTAATCTGTGAATAGTTTAAGAAGTAGTTCACTTGTGTAAAACAAGCATAGCAAACTACTGTGGTCATAATAAGGGGTCATAATTATGGGTCATAATTATGGGTCATAATAATGGATCATAATTATGGGTCATAATAATGGGTCATAATTATGGGTCATAATAATGGGTCATAATTATGGGTCTTAATAATGGGTCATAATTATGGGTAATAATTATGACCCATAATTATGGGTCATAATAAGGAGTCATAATTATATTTGTATCAGTGTGCAATAGATCAATTAATATTAGTACTCTCTATACAAATCCATTCTAAAAAAATGCTCTCATAGTGCTTCAGACATATTTAAGCTAGCACTATAGTCAATGTAGTGCATAGCTAGATTAAATATGCTTGAAGCACTATGAGAACATGTTTTAGAATGGATTTAACACATTATAAATGTGTACATTATTATTATTATTATTATTATTAATTATTATTATTATTATTATATCACTTGTCCTACATTTAGAGATACTGAGATTAGCACAGTTATAATAAATTTATTTCCCCACAGTGAAGAATATTTCTATATTGAGGAAAAGAGAACTCTACAGTTATCATCTTTGGTTCATCTAATTCTTTGATGGCCATTTATTACTGGTCAACTGGCAACTCTTAGTTCATGCACATTCCAGCTTTATTTATAGTACCAAGCTTTCTTCTTAATGTATCTATAAATAAAACCAATTTGTGTTTATCACGTAAAGTAAAAATGAGTAAAATGTGGAATACTTTTTCCTAGCAGTTTGAGGTTCTATTACTTTTCTGGTTGTCTTCTGCCAATGGCCGCCTCACTTTCAAACTATTGCTATGGAAACACGGTACTGTACCATAGATAATACATCCCATTTACAAGCAAATGAATCCAGGAATATGCCTAGATTTTCTGCATAATATGCAACTTGCAAGACAATGTGATACATATTTGAATTGTATTTTTCTAAAAGGTATACCGGTATGTATATGAGGCTCTGAGAATATATCATGTCTGCACATATCAATTTAATCTAATTAAAACTAGATCCGAAACTGATGCTTAGATATTTGGACAGTTTCTATTTTAACAAAATAATGTCAAAATGTTTAAGTAGCGATAATGTGATCTGAATTTTATCAGATTGATACCAAACTCCATAACACAGCTGGTCTGAATTGATATATTTTTCAATAAACATTGAAATAATTTCATGTTTTTGGGGGACATAATTTTGTGTTTTGTTGTCTGCTGGATCAGACTATTGTCATGAATAAAATGTGTTCATATAAATTTTAATGTGTTTTAGTTATATTTATGATTCATATGGCATGTACTATTATGATCAGGTGAGTGAGCGATTATGGAGTTGTTTTTTTGGTCACTACAGGAATCTTTCACCCATTTGTAATGAATTTTGATCAAGTAAATGACTAAAATGTAACCTGTGATCACTACACTACATCCTGAAATGTCTCGAATACCAATGTACCAATATCTTAGTTTGTCACCAATCCTAGACACTTTCCAGTTAATTCAAAGAACAACAACAATGTAATACAGATTCTGCAAATGGTGGCATGATGGAACAGGTTTCGACAATACTGTGGAACACATAGAGCTGAAATGAATATTTGAATATTCAAGAATGAATATTAAATTATAAACATTCGAATATTAATTTGCAGAAGTCTGAGAAGAGTTGTAGCTTGCATGTTTATCATTGAGGCCGTACAGCTGTATTTCAATATTAACTGCTTAATATCTAGACAGAACAGATGACAATGTCAATTTACCGACCGTATATTTGGGAGTTTTTTTTATTGATAGGCTATCATAGGGTGACACGATGTCCGGAAATGTCATTTTGTAGCAAGTTATATTATAATAAAATAAATGAATATTTGAGTGAATAGATAATTACTTACAAACAAATATTCGAACAGCATTTTTTCTATTAATTTCAGCTCTACTATTTAATAATACTCATTCCTCTTAAGTCTACATTAAATAATAATGATTGTACGGTACTCAAGATTCTTTCACTTATGTCACACGTGATCAGTATTGGGCAGGATGTTGCAGTAAACCTGCGAGCACCGGCTGGTACTGACAAGACCAAGAATGACATCTGCATTGCCACTCTACAGATAGCGCATCCTGTCAATATCGCGTCAGAAAGGTAACTTTCAAGAACATTGATGCATTGGAAGACAGGTGGTACAACATATATTGAAGATATGTGTTTGTTTTTAATTTAATTGGGGTGTTAACAATGGTTAATGCATTCCATGCCAAACTATCTGTCTTTGCCTGTTTTGATTGATCTAACATAAAATGACTACACAGGTAACTGAAAGAGTTGTCTAGCCTGGTAGGAAGAGAACAAGTACACATTGAGGCCCTGTTAAGGTATACAAAATGTAACAATACTAAAATATATAAAGAAAACAATTATACTATATTTTATTTTTTATAGAAATAGAAATACACATACGAGTTTTATATGTGCATGTAAAACGTACTGCTGTTTTAAGTTACATGCTGGAATGCAAACAAAAATCTAAATATACAAACCCAAACAGCGCCCCAAATAGCGATAACTCACCTGTTAGGAATTTCGTTTGAGTCGCTAGGTGGCGCGACAGTCACAGGTGCGTAACCCAAATTAATCGTATATTTACGATTTCAACCGCCATCGTGAGACGGAAGTGAGCAAAATAATCAGGTAATGCATGGCAATTTGGCAACTTAAGTCAGAAAGACATAATGTATATAGATTTGAAAATATTTGATCACGTTTTACCTGCAATCAGGGACAGGTGTGCAACTGTCAAAGACGCCTGATGTGATGAACGCTTGCGGATATGACAATAAATTAGAAATCCACCCGATTTCCACGATTTTTACAATAAGTTAACTGTTTTACAACATGTTTAAATGCATTTTTTAATAGTTCTAATTCTATCTACGTCAATAAACTGATAAACTGCGTTGTTGTTTTCAGTCGACTTTCACTTTGTAGGAAGTTCATAGCTCGAGAATCCTCTACTATAGCTGGTAACTGGTTTTCGGGTAATTTAAAGACATAATATCACAGATATTTATGGTTGTTTTTGACTAGTTCTTAGCTATGACTGCAAAATACATTCTTGACATACATAAAATCATGTTTGTACTTCCAAAAACCTTTCCACAGCTGTTTGGTAGACATAATCTAGTGCAACTCCCTGTAGTCTACTGATAGACAACTTGAATATGGTCGTATTGCTATTTGCTTCATTATGTCAATGCAAGGGGACATCTCAGTGGTACGACTTAAACATAAAATACTCACATCTAACGTTTTCTCGCAATTCGTTCATAGTAAGTTAATGCATCAAAGACAAGATAAATAGCGGAACGTTCCCTATATTCATATAAAACATTAATATTTTGATAACTATTGAGTACTGGAGACTAAGTACATCAGTAAATAACAACTTTGGAGTGGATAAATCAAGCGTAATTAGTCTCAGATCGAAATTCGTTTGTCCATTATACAGGTCAATCAACTATGATAGTATGCCTTTAATGTTTGGATCATCCATTGAATGAACAACGTTTAGCCAGAGTGTGCACTTATTAATAAGTAAATTTAGATGAGCGTTTATTTAATTATGATTAATATATTATATTCAGGTCAAACAGGAAATGTCAAACAGCGACATAGATGTGGCCGACTTTTTAGTGACAAACAGGAGGTAAGATATTCCAAAGTGGATTAATAACACATACACACGCGCGCGCGCACACGCAAACACTACACACACCACACCACACGCTACACACACACTACACACACACACACACACACATACACGCACACACACACACGCACACACACTACACATATATACCGGTATGTATTTATGTATTTTAATATTATTATTTTCTTTATTTCTTTTCTTTTTCTTTTTCTTTTCTTTTCTTTTCTATTCTGTTCTTTTTTCTTTTCTTTTCTATTCTTTTCTTTTCTTACTTTATTTTATTTTATCATCATCGTTATCATCATCAATGACATCATCATCAATGACATCATCATCAATGACATCATCATCATCATCATCGTCGTCGTCGTTGTTGTTGTTGTTGGTTTACATGTTGTTGTCGTCGTCTTTGTTGTTGTTGTTGGTATACATGTCGTCGTCGTCGTTGTTGTTGTTGTCGTCGTTGTTGTTGTTGGTACAGTATACATGTATTGAGGACTCTGCACGTAAGATATTTGTTCCAAACCATTAAACACAAACCATTTAGCAACAGGTTTATACCGAGTGTCTTCCGCGCATTTCTTGTTCATTCATTGTATATGATAAAACTGGTGAATTCTTCGCTTCCCCCGCAAACTCTCACACACCCGTTGTGAATGTCGAGAGGGCAACGAAGCTGTACCTTTAATGTGATAAAGCCACCATTAAATCCCACGTAGGCCTACTGTACTGCCTATAAATGAGATATATAGGCATGCAGAGTGTTACATTACGTTGCATTAACGTTCTCCTTGCTGGATTAGGCACATGCAAGTTGTTCTTTGGGGTATTTCCGGTTGCCTTCAGCATGGAGAGGGTTAACGCATTGAAGTATTATATGAAGATTAAAACCGATATATGTAAACTGTATGATTTTGTTTAAGTTGGAACAAATCAGGTTTTTATTATGAAATAATTATCTTTATTCCATCAATATTAAATCTTAGCGAAAGGCCAACCTCAAAGTGTTTAAATGTGTGTGTGTGTGTGTGCGTGCGTGCGTGCGTGCGTGCGTGTGTGTGTGTGTGTGTGTGTGTGTGTGTGTTTTAATGTTTTATTCAACTCCATGTATCCTGTAAATAACCAGATACAAAAAGTGTCCCAGCACACACAACCGAGCGGCATATAATATTTGATTTTACGAGCGCTTCGCATCCTACATTATATGATTTTACGATCGTTTTATGTTTTTTTCTTGCAGGGACGTCAATGGTAAGACACAGTACACGTTCCTGGTAACGTTCAACGGCGCCAAAGACAGACGAGGTACCGCTTACGTCATGATGCTGATATATCACAAGGCGAAAATTGCAGGCAAAGCCGTCTCCACCATTCCAACCGTCGTCAACGCCGCTGGTGTCGAGAGTGAGTACAGTACCTGTATAATTTAGGCGCGAAAATAGATTGTGTTTTTTGTGTTTTTTTATTATATTATTTTTGTATATCATTTTGTTATTGTGATTTACTATTATAATTAGTTATTGTTATTGTTATTATTTATTATTATTGTTGTTATTATTATTGTATTATTATTATGATTATTATTATGATTATTATTATTGCTGTTATTATCATTGTTATTATTATAGATGATCATATGTTAATATTACCGTTTTTTTTAAATATTATTGTTTGTTATTGTTTATAAGTGAAAGACTCATGAAACCAGCTATAATCCCCACTTAAAAATATGACAAACAAGATTTGATCACATGTCTTCACTAGGCCTGTGTTTCGTGAAATGGTGGTACTCTGCGTGCGTAGTCTTGGCGTAAGTCGGGGTATAACAAAATGGAGCTACAGCTTAGTGAGCGTTTGTCCTTGGAACATTACCTCTTCAAGAATGTGGAATACGGTTTTGATATGGATTTATCATAAATTATGTTCATATTGCAGAGGATGCGATATGTATACTGTGTCCCGCAGACAGGCCGTGCGCCACTGACGGAACTTGTAGGTAAGTGACTTTCACTGACTTAGCTTCAGATTGGGATAAAGGTACTCTTCTGTCAATGTATTAGGCCATGTTTATGTCTTCTGTGGAATCTATATGCTACTATCAAAATCTCCGCTATATGCACCCACTTACTCATGCATGTCTGCAAGGTGTGTGTGAGAGAGAGAGAGAGAGAGAGAGAAGTAGAGGAAGGGGAGGTATACACTGAGATGCAGAGGGGGTGGGTGAGATTGAGTGCAAGGGAGGAGAGAGAACTAAAGGGAATGAGGAATAGAGAGAGGAGAAAAAGAGTGGAGGAGAGTATAGATAGACAAACTCACACAGACATAGTAACAGAGACATACAGTGATAGTACATCTACATTAGCATACTTTTTTCAGTCTCATTGTCTTAATGATAATAACACTGTAACAATCATATTGCTTCTTAATAATTATTACCAAATTGAACATTCATATAACAAATTCAATACTTCTTCTTTTCTTTTCTTTTCTTCAATTCAGCCCATGTGAGTACATACCCTTTATATTCCATTTCTAACCATATCAACAATATTATTGTTTAAATAGATGTAGTATAAATTTAAAGTGTTAGAACAATAATATTAATAATTTATAATATATTAATAAAATCTTTTAAATAAACTTATATCTGCTATTTTATATAATGAACAACCATTCTTCTTACTTACAGTGTCCACAGCAAGCAGCATTAGTGAGTATCCTGATATTGGTGTGCTGTTATTATTTGTATCGTGTTATTATTGGTATTATGTTATTATTAATATGATGTTATTATTGGTATGCTGTTATTATTGGTATGCTGTTTTTATTAATATGCAACATAGTTATCTTCATAACCATGGATTCTTGTCTGTATACAAGAATGGCAAGAAATCCCTAAAACACTATATTTGATGCTGGTGTTCTACAGGGTTCAGTTTTAGGCCCTGTTTTGTTTTATTTCTGTGTTCATCAATAATACAAATACAATGATACAAATATATTTGTAGACATATGATCATTTCTATAGTATTTGATTACTTTCCACAGATTTATTCCCATATGGCTGGTCAGAAGTTGACCCCAAACTCAGAAAGAACAACTGGGATGTAATTAGTGAAAGAATCTATATTCCTGATGGTTTTCCTTTCGGTAAAGAGTTGGAGCACTACATGTATGTAAGTAGTCATAGGCTTTTAATAGTATGTGTGTGTGTGTGTGTGTGTAGTTGTTCCCAGTTTCCTTTTAAACCCAAAGTGCATTGATGACATCAGCTTTAAAAAAATATATATAAAAATAAAAGTATAAAAAGAAATTATAAAAAGAAAATTATAAAAAAGAAAATTGGATTCAGCAATGTTCAAGTTGTAACTATTGGAATTTATACCATATGTTGATGACGTCTTGTCTACAGGTGGGTGACAATGGCGGCATCAGCTTCGCGGGTGAGTACAACCCATACGACCTGGAGACGATGAAGAACGCTGAGGAGAAATATCTGTGCATATACTGCGATGACTTTGACATTCGTTTTGGAGGCCAGGTTTTCTATCACACATACACAGCCGGAGACTCCCAGAGTAAGTTACTGTCCTGCAACCAGAAATATGTAAGAAATGATCTCATTGGTCCATTGCCTAATTTATTTAAATTAGCTCGGAAGATGTTTTGATATACTAGTACATGTAATATTATAGCAACTGAGGAGAAATTATTTGTAAAAAGAAATTAAGATTTATATTTTTTTCTCCAGAGAGACTTTTATTTGCGACAAATTAACCCTCTCCATGCTGAAAGCAACCAGAAATTCACTAAAGAGCTGTACCTGTGCCTAATTCAGAAGGGAGAGGGTTAAACACAAAGTATTTTAGCTGTTCATGAATCATGCAAGATTTTGCAAATAAATTATCTTTAAAAAATATATATTTACCTGTAAACATGGCTACAAATCAAAATCAATGTTCATGTAAAAGTCCCTATAGCTAGTTGATCCTGGGATTTGAATCCCATTGGCATCATGGCACTATTGGACTCATATCCTGAGAACTAGTGTTCGAATCCCAGAATCAACATTGATATAAATCCAGTTCAGATTGTGGTTAGAGTATTATTGGACACATCCGAAAAGCTTGGGTTCAAATCCCGGTATCAATGATTCACTTGTATGTGAAAACCTATTCCTTGTCAAATACGTTTCATGGCAATTCTTTTCTTTGCAACTTTATAAAAAGAATGTAAAAAATAATTTAGGTGAAAAAAAATAAAAATTTAAATGCCATGCAACATCTTTGAGGACTAGAGAAAACATTGTCCTGAGACAAGTGTCATTGTCATTGTTGCAGCATATCTAATGTTGGCGAGAGCTACTGCGGAAGTACGTGCATATACAACATACAGCGACTTCAGGGCCACATGGTGTGCCGTCATCACATGGGATGCAGTGTCAGAGTTTGAGCAGTTCACAACTGGATCCAGTTCATCCAAGGTAGGAACCAGTTTCAGAGTTGCAGCCATTCACGACTCGCAATCATGGCAACTTAGCAACATTCTGGATCGGAAATATGCCATTATCTGTGGATGTCACTTGGTTGATCCAAATGTTGATGACTCGCACCAAACGCTGAGGTTACAAAACCTTTCTGATTTTATCCTCATCTCAGTTTTGTTCACAAATCATCATACAAACTTTTTAAGTTGATCATGAAATTGTTCTTAAAGGTGTACAATTGCAAGATAAAAAATACAAAACTGAAAAAAATATGAAAATATTGAAAACCAGTGGGGCATGCGGAAAATATAGCTTGTTGCCGAAAATACTTGTGTAGATAAATTAAATGTATGGTACATACTTTCTTAGTAAAATATGTTTGCTCATGAAATATGTCAACAACATGTGATTGTAAGCATTTAAGTATTATTCATTCAAGTATTATTCATTCAAGTGTCAAGTGATATCTACATTGATCGTCACGTATGGGTGGAATATTCCCACTGCGACATTAAACACTAATTCATTCATTCATTCACATCTACGTTGAACACTAATTAGTTATTAATGCATAGCCACAGGTGAAATATTTCCTCACATAAAAAAAATTAAATCCCTCAGATAAAAATATATAAAAAAATATTTTTTAAATTAAAAAATATAAATAATAAATTTTACTGTATTGTATATTTTCAGAAGTCAACTTTCCAACTGATCCTGATAACCAATGGGGAGGTGTCCTTCGCAATGTTCATTTACAAAGATATCCAAGCTTCCAATATCTTCCGCGAAGTGGCAGTGCATGGATTTTACATCCCAGCTACAAAGGAGAAGCTTGAACTCCTGTACTCAGCAGGCACTCGGACCTCGAGGTCCCGCAGACAAATTACGACAAAGCCGTACATGCACCTCGTACTTGGAAACTTGAGTGAGTGTAATTCTCAGGGTGTTGAGAATGTGGCTTGATATGGAATTTTGACTTCTTCCTATTATTACATGTATTATTACATGTATTATTATTATATTATTATTATTAATTTATATGTATTATTATTATTATTTATTATTGTTGTTATTATTATTATTATTACATGTATTATTATTATTATATATTTTTATTTATTATACTAGTAATTTTGTTTACTAAAATTATGGAAAGATTATATAAAAAGATTATTTTTCTACGTATTTAAAAAAGATTTTTTTAAATTATTATTAATCATTTATTATTATTATTATTATTATTATTATTATTGGGTTGAATACTCCCCAGGGAGTTGAGAAAGAATTAAGGACAGGCAAATGCATTGACCAGGATAATAATGTAATGCTATGACCATGCCTACGGGCGTGTATTTGGCGCAATATAAATGTTCACATTATTATTTTTAAAGCCATATTTATTTATTATATTTCACAGGAAAACTGGGTTTGTGGCAGTTTAAAGTGGGCGAAGTCGTTAAAAACAACTATGCTGAAAAGTGCCGATACTGGTACGAAGACAATCGCCCAGATAAAAGGACGTACCTTAATCGGGCAAAACTACTCGATAACACCAAGTGTCCTTGTTCAAGAGCTTTCATGCCATTCTACTCTGAGTTCATTCCTAACAGGAAGAGTACCGGTGGCAACGTTTACTGCACAGAGTTCAGGGCATCTGATAGTGGCGATTCGTATGTACGTACACATAGTGATCTGATATTCACTTTTTGTTTATGGTGTGTTTTTTTAAACACCAAGCTAAAATAAATATCCTGATTTCTGTGCTACACAGGACTGCTGCTACGACAAGGATGGGAGATTTATCAATTACGCTCCCGAGCGGGGATCATACCTACGTTACAGCAAAGACCTTGACCCTGACCACCACAAGTACGAAGATAGCGACCCCAAAGACTGGTGTTGCCGAAAGTCCGATCTATGCCACCTGTTTTACAAAGTTCGTCCCAGGTCATCATGCGCTCCTGTGTCCATCATCCTCATACTGAGTTAGTAGTTTTATTCTGTTTTATCCTATTCATGCTGGAATACATACCTGATGATTCTAGTTTAAATTCTATTTAGTCTGTCAAAAATGTTGCATAGCATTTTTTCCGATTTTTAATTTTTAAAGATTTTAACATTTATTTTTAAAGTTGGCAGTAGAATCCTAGTATCAACCGAGTGTAAAAGAATATTGGAAGCTCCTACTAGTCTCAGCCAGAGGAGATTACTCCTTTTGCCCATTCCGTAGAGCATTAGACTCGCAATCCAGTTACTCAGGTTCGAATCTCAGGATAGGAGCTGCAAGTGGAACGAATTCTATTTATAGACGTACCCAGTTTAATGATTTTGGTGATAAGCGTGTATAGTAGGTGAAATGTGTATGGTTGTTGTCTTTTTTACGTACCTTACGTTGCATCCCTATTTATTACCCGTGACTCATGCTAGGGTCCGTTGCACGATGGATGCTCTTGTAGCCACAACAGAAATTGTTGACCTTACAATAGTTGTAACCTACAAGAGCGTCGTGCAACGGGCCCCTGAACAACATAATTCATCTGTGAATCAAACAGAAATTTAAGAATATGATACTTAATTGTAACATTGTATTAAGATTTTCTCTGGAGTTTCCATCAACCTAAGGCATAGGCTTCTGTTTACCTATCACCGGAATTTCTAGTTTTGTATGATATTCTTCGAAATTCTAAAAGTAGACATGACGCACTTGCAGCTCTTATTGGCATGGGCCCTGTGTTACAATGGCGGCCAAACATCATATCTGTATTTTTCTCTCAATACATTACAGAATTCCTCTTCGGTGACCCTCATTTCACGACATTCGACAACAAAGTTTTCACTTTCAACGGCCTTGGAGAGTACAGACTGACAGAATTTTCGCCAGCGGATGCAACCTTCACCTTTAAGCTGCAATGTCGTACGGCTCAGGCAGCAAAAGCCACGGGGGAGAAGCTACGCGCCACAGTGTACTCGGCATTCGCCGCAAAACAGGAGAGCACCACTCTGGGCACCGCAAGCTTCCACGTGGAACTTTCTATCGCGAAAGACAGTAAGTTACATACAGTCATAAAGAAAACAAATTTAAGAAGAAAAGAAAGAAAAAGTTGCATTTTATATAGATCTAGTCTTGCCCTGAGACTGAACCTTTTTTTGATGTTGTCCAAACTCATGCTCAACTCAAGGTTTTGTTCACAAATCCACAAATAAAATTTGAGCTTGAGCATGAAATCATACTCAAAATGTTTCATAATCTTGGGGGCCTGATGTGTTTTTTTGTCTATTGTGTGTTGGTATGACTTTAGTATTGTGTGTTGGTATGACTTTAGTATTGTGTGTTGGTATGTTCAGTCATACCTACATTGTTGAATGTGGGTTTTTTTTGGTTGGCTGTTGGCATAGTACGATTTCATGCTCAAGCTCAAATTTTATATGAACATTCGTAATCGTACTAATGGAATGTAAAACAAAAAACCTCCATTTTCTTATTTCATTTTACCTAACCAAAATAAAATATTACACCAGTAATAAAAAATCTGTTTATATATTTTGACTAAGTATTATTTTATGCAGTGGGGTGATATTCAAAAGAAGGAATAGGCAAATAGGCTGAATTTTCACATGTGGGTATGTCAAGAAGAGCATAAGCACATGCAAATCAAGCCTTTTTACCCGTTCCTTCTTTCGAATGTCACCCCTCTGCATAAAATAGATTTTTTATTACTGGTGCAATATTTTAATTTTTTTATTTTGGTTAGGTAAAATGAAATAAGAAAATGGAGTTTTTTTGTTTTTCATTCCATGAAGTATTTACCAAGATAATTTATGAAATAGGGGTGTCAATGCATTTCATGCCAAACTATATAAGAATCATTTAGAACTCTTCTTCAGCTGAGAAGTTTGGAAGGAGATTTCGAGAATAGGCCCCCCAGGGTATTCTTTCACAAAACTCTCTTATCCGCTAAGAGACCATAGCGCTCTCTTTGCAGTATATCAGCTATTGGCAAAGAGAGCATTGTGGGCTCTTAGTGGATAAGAGAGCTTCATGAAAGGATACCCTGAGGTGCATTCAAGATAAAACATGTATCGATATGTATTGCTACAGAAGCCGTTCAGCCAGCACGTGTAGCAATACATATTAATACTTTTCACTACGGGTCTGGAGGCCGTGCGCTGTGTAGGAAAAGCGATACGCACATAGCCGTTCAACGAGCAATACATGTAGGGAAAAGTATTGTGTTCAATATTGTATCTTGAACGCACCCCAGGTTTACCGCATCAATCAGTGATGTAGGTGTTGCAGGTTCCAGTCATAAACTACCAAGCTATAACATTAAGAAAATAATCTTGAAAGTGGATGTAAACCCCCAATTCAAATAAACAAAAGCTGCCATGATGGAGGCATTGTTTTATGGTGTCATTGTCTGTCATTGTAGATCATTAATGTGTGACTGGTGTCACTGTAGAATGTGTGTGTCACTGTGGTGTGACTGTATAATCTGTGTGTCACTGGTGTGACTGTAAAATGTGTGTGTCACTGTGGTGTTACTGTAGAATATGTGTGTCACTGTGGTGTGACTGGTGTCACTAGAATATGTGTGTCACTGTGGTGTCACTGTATAATATGTGTGTCACTGTGGTGTGACTGGTGTCACTAGAATATGTGTGTCACTGTGGTGTGACTGGCATCACTGTAGAATGTGTGTCACTGTGATGTGACTGGTGTGACTAGAATATGTGTCACTGTGGTGTCACTGTATAATATGTGTGTCACTGTGGTCTGAAAGGTGTCACTGTAGAATCTGTGTGTCACTGTGGTGTCACTGTGGTACAGGGATTGAAATTAACACTAGCCCCGGGCCAATCTCCCAATGCTAAAGGTATCCCAAGGACCAATCTCATTAAAATCATATCTCAGCGCAGCTGAGATCTGACGGAATCGCCTTATACTTTGCGTCAGATTGCCCTTTGACCTCACCTTGACGGGTACTCAAACCTACGCAGCGTTAGCCAATCAGCAGC
>JAUTBV010117355.1:0-13471 GCA_032361325.1 Lepetodrilus fucensis
TTCTTTGCTACAAGTGCCAGTGGCATCACAAGCTTTCTACACTATAATATCGTATCGTATCGTGACCTGTGAATCGCAATACGTATTGTATCGTAAGAAAGTGTATCATTGCAGGCCTACTATAAGATAGAGGCTAATAGTACTTTGGTGTATGGGAAACATTTGATGTTTTGTTATGTTTTGTTTTGGACACTTGCTATAGCATGCATTGACCATTGTTATTTTATTGGGTGGAAGGTTTTCTCATTCATTGTTTCCAGAATAAGTGGCTGCATGTTGTTTACATAATCAATCATGAATATAGTATGTTTACTTTTAATTTTAATTTTTCAACAATTTACTTTCAATTGAAATTAATATTTGTTAGTGCTATGTTACAGCCTTTGTAATACTCTGTGAACATTGCAATCTCTTAAGTACAAACTTAAATGTTAACATGCAAAGTATTGCTTTTCTCTTTGACAATTTATAATGAAGAGATATACAGTCTTGTCTAGTTCAATGTGGATACTTTGCTGCATGATATCATTACTATGGTGATGTGATGTATGTGCTGTATATTTCACGTAATTACTTGATGTCTGCATGATTTTGTTTTTGGATATTTTTGTCATTGCATGTGCTTGCACAGATTTTGTTTGGTGGCTGTCCGATGTTGGCATTTGGTTTGTATAAGCTATTACTTTTCCTAAGTATTTGTACATATTACTTCTAAATGTAAAAACAATGCATACTGCAATTTATTTCAATAAATTAAACATTTCACAATTAACGTCCATTTCGATATGGTTTTTTAAATTTGAAATCATATTCAATATTGATTTATATACTAGTATATAATGTAAGTAATTAGTAATAATTCAGTCTATATTATATGTAAATAATTTCATGCTTGTTTGTTAACAATATGTCACTTTTCATTTTTCCTGTTTATGTGGACCTACAACCTTTGGATATCCTTCATGATCTGCTGAAATCCACAATCTGCTGACATTCATGATTTGCTGACATCTACAATCTGCTGACATCCACAATCTGTTGACATCCACAATCTGCTGACATCTACAATCTGTTGACATCCACAATCTGATGACATCCACAATCTGCTGACATCCACAATTTGTTGACATTCATGATCTACTATGGCTGGATCCGATGACTGACTTGTCATCTTGCCCCACTGGCTACAACTGATGGTCATCCAGGTGTTAACCCTTGCAGTGCTGGCCATCATCATCACAGCGCCACTCGGCGCCGCAATGATCTCAATCGCTGGGCCGCACCTACTGCACAGGACGGTCAAAGGTCAGGAACTCTCGGTCGTCCAGTCACTGCGCGATCCAGAAGACGATATTGGTGACACAGCCTTGCTCAAAGAAAAATAACAGGAAGCATAGAGCATGAGAAGATGATGCATAGATACTGGGAACAACAGGATATACCACAGGCAATAGGGAAATTGGTGGAGACATTAATGATAACAAAGCAGTGGATGTCATGAGAATTACATGCCAAATAATGATGACAAAGCAATGAATGAGTGTAGGGTAGGCTGAGAAAGTGACGGAGAATTATGTGTCAAATAAAATGCAAATTTGGAGTGACTGTTGCTCACTGGAACTAGAAAAGTGCTTCAACGTACAGTTATCTTGTCCATGACAAATAGGGTCCTATATATTACGATTACTTAATGTGTGTAGAACACAAGGACTAAACAATAGATCCTTTACCTCAAAACATGGACATCTAGTCATTGGTACTTGTATACCTGAACCACATTCTACAATACAGATGATTCCTAACTGTTGTGATATGTCACTCGCAATACAGATGTTGTAATGTACAGATGATTCATATGTCACTCATTGACAGTCTGACTGATGTTTGTTGACAGTTGAACTCATCGAAACATGTGTTGTGTTAAAACTATATCATTGTTTATTAAAGTTTTAGCCTTTTAAAGACAAATAGCATTGTTTTTGACAGTGTTGTTACTAGTACTTGAGATGAGATCATACAGGACCGGAGTGTTTGCCTTGACATGACACACAAGGAAGACCTCTCTAAGTAATGGTAACCTAGTCCTTGTCAAAGACCTTTTGTGGCATTTTCTTTTGATTTTAGTGATTTTTCCACATTTTTTGAAAATGTAAAAAATTATAAAAAATTAAAAAATTTGGTGCGCCATATCTTTGCCAAGGACTAACGGTAAACATAACATGGTGTACTTGTCTTGCAATACAAAACATATGAAGGTAGGTCTGAGACCCAAGTTATGCAAGTCCAAGGACATACAGTGTACCAGTAATTAAACTAAGCCATATGACCCAAGTTGAGAAAAGAATGGCACTCAATATGTACCGGGTATATTGCTTTATCAGGACTTATCTCCCCTTACTGTAATATAAGCAATACAGGAACAATTCTAGTAGTTTATTTGAGAACTTTTGTATGCAATATTTAGATAGAATTTATCATGCATTGAATGAAAGTAGTTTAGTTGCTAAATATCCTGTCTACAAGCCAGATGCATGTTTAACTCTCTCCCTGCTGAAGGCAACTGGAAATGCCCTTATGAGCAGTGCTTTTGCCTCATCCAGCAGGGAGAGGGTTAATGACTAGAGTCTAGAGTCACTAGAGTCCACTACATTGAACTCATGGCGGGTCTGTAAGCACACATTACTGAGAGCGTTGTTGTAATTTCCAGGTTCTGACTCTGGCTGTGCTCGCCATCATCATCACGGCTCCTATCGGGGCGGCTCTCGTCACCATCTTCGGTCCGCATCTCCTGCACAGGACGGACTGCGTCGGACAGCAATCTCTGGAGGTTCCGGACAGCGTGTGTCCAGACTCGGACAGCGTGTATCCAGACTCGGGGCCTCATTTAAATCCTGTGTTCTCTGACGATGATGATGCGACGGAGGGAACGACAACGCAGACGACAGAATTAGACAATGACTATGACAAGAGTCTGACAAGGCTGTAAAAACAGGAACGTCTATAGATGAGCTTTTGCCATCTTGTCTGGCCCTGAGCTTATCAAACATTTATGAGTACGATTTCATGCTGAACTCAAACTTGTATAGTGTATGTATGGTGACATTGCTAGTATTCGACTGGTTGTTTATGTTCGAATTTATCGGAAGTTTCTAACAGATTCGTAATCGACTGGTACCAGAAGTAACTCCGCAGTGAGTAAACTACGGAATTTTGTCTGAGCAGTTAGCAGTCAGCAGTGAGTAAAGTCACGTGATTTCATAGCGGGAACATATGTCCTACCTTTTTTTTCAAGTACAAACTGTAATTCTGTTCGACTGGGAGGTCGTCGGTAAGTAAATTCTACTCACAGCGTAGGTGAGCGGAGCCTCAATATTATGGACGGAAACCTTCCAGTCGAATACTATCATTATCACACATACGTTCATTGTTGGCTGTATAGTGCTGTTCCACACTGCAGTGGATGAACTCATGGCCAGTAGAATGATTGTAGCACTATGAGAGTGGACTCCTACATGTTTACAAGGAGCTACAACTGTTCTATGTAACAAGAGGCCAGAGATACTGATGGTTCCATCCCACACCCACTGTAGTCAGGCCACGTGGGTGGGGTGTGTGTTGTATGTTTGTTATCCATTTATATTGTTTATATTTGTCGGAAAAATAGCTCTACAGAACTAATGTTTTTGTTATATACTGTAAATCACAAAATTAATGCAACCTCTAGATTTTAGACGTAAATGCGACACCAATAAAATGCGAACGGTCATGTCTCCATACATGTTTTTCACCAGTACTTACCTTTAATGCGCAGCAATTAAATGTGACAATAATTCGGTCGCATTTTTCGCATTAATATTCTGCTCGAATTAATTTCATGATTTACAGTATATATAAATTATATACCAACATATGAATACTACAGACCTTCTTTTCATCGTCGCAAATGGGTGAAAAATTCACGCAGCGATGTTAAATTCCATATTCACTCATTCACTTTTCATGGCTTGGTGTATAGAGAAATACTAACAGGACCACAGGGTACATTTTCTTGTTTCTCACTAGACCAGGAACCAATAATATACGAGTTACAGCATCTTACATTCTATTCATCCACTACCAAACCAATTTAACATGAGTTACTACTGTACATGGGGGTTTGGTTGTTTCTGGGAGCTCTCGTATCTACTATGAGACCATAAGTATGAGACCTGAGTATCCACTATGAGACCATAGCGCTCTCTTAAGTGCAAAATCCCCATGTATTAGAGATTGCTACGAGAGTCCTTATGGTCTGCCTAGGTCTGTAGTAGAGAGATTCGAGAAACAATACCCTGGTCTTTTAGTTTATTGTGATTCTAAACTGTAATCTCTAGGGTTGAGCTGACTGACCATCTGCTTCTAACTTGTGTTTGTCATGATTGAGGCTGGATGTACAACAAACTGTGCAAAGACTATTTTACAATATAAACTTTATTGTAAATAAGTTAATGAGATTACGTCCAATTGCTGTTAACGTGCCAGAAGAGGTTTGAAAGTAAGATGTAATAATTAAAATCTCATGTGCATACTGACATTTGTATAAGATACTTAACAGCTTCCGTAAAACATCTGATAACTCCTTATATATACATTTCAAAGGAGCATAAATACCATCGAGTATGGCCAGAATTGAATGTCTGATAACAAAGGGGGCCACCACTACATTTAGCTAGCTGAACTAGGTAAGGACATTTCCTCCAATAAATTAGTCCCAAGAAGATTGTCTTTTCAAAAACACTAAACACAATTTATGTATTGATATCGGAATAGCTAACCATTTTGTCAATGAACGTCATCAGACTTGTAATGCCAAAAACCATGAGTTGATTGGAACCATTGAAATTATACCAAGCATACTGTAATGCCACTGCGTGATGTAACGATATATTCTATGTTGTATATATATATAGTTTGGCACATAATAATAAGGCTATACAGTCCTGTCCCCAGTTCTACAGGGCTACAAGAGTAGTAACTCTTTAGCCACAGGCACTTAACTGATGTACGTTAGCATGAATGCATGACGTTGCTAAAGAGCACAGTCACTTGAATATCCACGAAATAAAAATCGCTATCAAACATACCCCCTCTAACAATACTGTACAGTATTTCGTGGATATTCAAGTGCCTGTGCTCTTTAGCAAATTCATGCATTCATGCTAACGTACATCAGTTACGACTCTCGTAGCGCTACGGTGATTCTGTGAAATGGGTCCCTGAACTTCTTTCTCCTATACATCGACGTCGTAAAAGCATCAGTTTATAAATTATTTCTGCTTGATGTACATTGTTTAATTCAAGTTGGCTGCCGTTGTTGCGCTGTGCGTAGCTGAGTAGGCCTACTAAGATGTAGTGTATGCCATGTATACATTACATGATAAGAGTGAGCATGTTCATGAAGTATGAGTTGTCTTGGACAGATGATGACCTTGGGTCCTCAGAGTTTGTAGGCTGACCTCATCATGAGGTCAAAGTAGGCGTCGCTGTCGATGGAGGCACTGACACCGGAGTAGTAGTTTTCGAACTCTTCCCTCAATATCTGAAGAAAACATGTATAAATACATTAGTGGCTAGGCCTATATGATTGGAGCCATACTCTGCCTAGCAAGAAGTTGGTCAAATATAATACGTACGTTAAAATGAAAGAACGTTAAATACAAAGAAATTCGAGACTGGAGAAGACACAGGATGGTGATATGTCGCAAAAAGGTTTCATCTCCAAACTGAATCATGTGACGCATCCATTATATTACCATTGGCAATAGATTCTCTCTCTCTCTCTCTCTCTCTCTCTCTCTCTCTCTGTCTCTCTCTCTCGCTCTCTCTCTCTCTCTCTCTCTCTCTCTCTCTCTCTCTCTCTCTCTCTCTCCGCGACATAGGCAACATTGCATGTGTAACACTTGCGTGCTTCAAAGTTTTAAGATTACTACTAATACTAGTCAAAGCGAATACGTAATAAACTATATATAGCTATCGGTGATTTGGACACTACTTCACAATACAGGTACAATACACAGCTTATTGGCTGGCGTGCAGGCGCATAGATAAGCTGCCAGAAAAGGAACCTCGAAACATGTACAGGAGAGAATAATGTTAATTAAAAACATACCTTCAACGCGATGAGCAGTACGAGTACCATAAGCAGTACGAGAAATGCTACTGTGAATGATGGCATGGTATCAGAATGACCAACTTCACAATGTTAAGGTCCGTGTACACCAGAGGCGAATTTCGCTGCGACAAACTTGCCTCTAATGTGTAAAGACCTTTAGACTAAACTGAGTGCAGTAGGACTATATTCTCTATTCATTTCTAACATACATTTTGAGAATGGTATTTAACTTCCATTTGATACCAAGCTTACACACTAACTAACAATTATTAACAGAAATGTCGCAAATGGGTGAAAAATTCCCGCAGCGACGTTAAATTCCATATTCACTCACTAACTGCATATCTTCATAGATCTTTTGTTTAATCATGCGGGCATGTTTTGATATCAAAAGCATGTCTACATATAATATACATAACCCTTGAACCCCAGGCTATAATGACTACACATAACCTCCGTCAAATAATAGCCTGGTGTTCGAGGATGCATATACATAGGCCTACTACGAATATCTGTTAAGTATCTAGTAGCTGTCGCTTAAACACAGCCTAACATATACACGATAATGACATTAGGAACCATTTCTCAGGCTTTGGTGCTCTTTATAGCTCACCTGACATAAAACTGTACATGTGCGTTGATAAATTACTGGAAGCAAAAATACAACTGCTAAATGAGCACTAACAGCAAATGTTCCAACGTGCGTGTGAGTTATCAAGTGTCTATAAGCGCTTGATGCAAGGTTTTGCAATATTGTCTAAAGTATCAAATCAGGCAATGACATGTTTCTCTTACCACGCTAAATAGTGGTGCTCATTCCAACATGATGGCCATAAACTCTAATAGTTAATCACTACAGTATCTACAATATATGCCATAATAATATTTTCACAAGAAATGTGGTAATTTTGTCGTGTTCATCTACGGTGCGACCAAGCCAGCTCTACTACAACCTCTGATGTCGTGGTACCTACCCGATGGTCCTGCGATAGTGGAGAGACGAGGGAAATTTAATATTAGAAGTAGTAATGACAGATCTAGATATAGATTAATTACAAATGTCAACAATAAGATTTTACAAAGCATCAATGCTGTTCAAGAACGTGCGAACTGTTCTTGGTAACCCTCATATTTCTGGTAGAGACTTTGATTGAGTTACCAAGTTTACTATAGACATCTTGGTTACCTAATTCTGAGTAGAGCTGACTGTCGAACCATCTTTCTAAACCAATACACATATAATGTATAAACAGAAGACTATGGTAATGAACGTGAGATGAGAATATTCCTGTCAGTTGTTAGGTAGTCGCCTAATAGTATTGTATATTCATTTCATCTGGGGACCTATTCTCGAAATGTTACGATCGTACGACGATCTTAACAATTCTCCTAATATTGCTACGATCTATTCTTAGGCTAAGAAGTTCGTAAGAATGTTTCGAGAATATGCCCCCAGTTTTGTATGCGATATTAAATCTAAGATATATAGATCTATATATGTTACAGTAAGATCGTCCAATCTGGGATTACTGGAAATCCCTGATTTCTTTTTAGTGATTTCGTGAACTTACTGTGAGGGCCAGGGATTACAACATATACACAAGAACAGGCATTTCAAGTCAAACATAACATCATTCATGGCATTTCATGTACGTTTATTGGAAGAAGTACGTGTATCATTGCGAAGTATATACATCTCAGAGAGGTGGTATAGTTCTAATGTCCGTATTCCAGGTACAGTAGAAGAGTTCGATAACGGTCCGTCATAGGCACGCAAACACTCAGTGTGTTAGCTAAGTTTCCACGCGGTTCTCATCATGAGATCGAAATAGACTTCACTGTCTATAGATGCACTGACACCCGCATAGTAGTTCTGAAACTCTTCTTTGGTAATCTGAAAACAGGACACAAATCTGCATTAGAACTTAAACAGTCGGACAATCGCTAATGCACGCGGCCATTGCCCTATACTTACCATTAACGGATGTTACATAGAGCTAGAGACTGACCATGGCTTCGGAGGATGAATCATTACAAATAAGGGATATACTATTTTATGAAAATGATTTATACTGTCAATTATTTCATTGTGCCAATATAGGATCTGGTGCCACGTGACAAGTCTCTGGGCTCACACATGTCTGCTATTGTGCAAATAATAAATAATAGCCTATGCTAATAGAAATATACCAATAATTACCTGTGTGAAGCATGCTGGAAACCACACATACACAAAACCACGTGGCATGCTTGGAACCACATACTAGAATCACGCGACATGCTGGAAAATAATACCATGTGAAGTGAAATCAAGTTACAGGAGTGTATTAACTAAAGTAAAGTGAAGATAACGGGATTGGTTATCGATGCATGGACCTGTTTATTCAAGATATGGACTGTACTGCAAGCATATCTTCTACTGCCTGAATATCATGAACGGCATCGGTCATGGGTCGTTTCATGCTCTATACCCATCCTCGAAAACACAGCCCACAATTATTGACTACACTAACTTCTGACAAATGGTTAGTGTTGTCATAATGGCTTAAGTTTTCGAGGATGTGCTCTACCTAGCATGGAAGTCATTCTGACGTTCTAATGAACTTTCAAATTTCAAGTATTGATAAGAGGAACATGCCAAATTTGTGTTCCTAGCCATTGTTTTCGACCATCTTGTCTAATCATGAATTATACCACCAATATCAAAGAAGATAGCCTGTTTTATTTCAATTTTCTCATTTCGAAAACGATCTTGCTCATTTGAACATTGATGTACATGTTCCTTTTGGTATAAATGATGCTCCTTGGTGTCTTTCAATGGGTTGTTGTGAATCTAGACTGGTACCCAGAACTTGCCAGAAGTGCGTTAGTAATGGAATACCAATCTACTGTGATGAAAAGACATTGCTGGTATCCACAGTGTGATACCAAACTAGGCTGGTACCCACAATGATACCAATTAATGTTTTAGTCTTTCATACTTAAATTCTTCCCAGGGTTCTTCTGATTAAGGAACATAACATCAACATACAACATTATAATACAAATTTATTCATATATTTATATAAAATCCATCAAATGTTTACGTGTCTGATCAAACTATTCCATGTTTGTATAACTCAAGACAAGTATGTTCTGATTGAAATTCTCTAATACTAGTAACTAACATCTTGTTTTGTTCTAACACTAAGTACATGTAGATAAGGAATACAAATATATAATTATACAAAGCTCCATGTCACCTGGCTGTGTGGAGCTCTGCGAAGATAGGGATGAACAGGAATACCTTAGGATGAACAGGAACATTCGTTGGAAGAACAGAACCATCTCAGGAAGAATAGAAATGACCTACATATTGTAAACAGTTATTGACAATTTCAGCCATGCATTGGAAACCTCTTAAGTTACTTAATTTAGTTTGCTTTGGATTTGTTCATAAATAATATTCATTAATGACTGAAATTTTGTCATCTATACATTAAAATACTGAGGTATTATGTTGATATTCTGACAATCCTGAGGTGATTTGAACAAATATTTTTGGCAAGTATTTGACAAACTAATTTTCATATTGGTCCTTTTAATTTACAACAATAAACATGAATAAATCAATTTTAAGATTGTATTTAAAATTTAGTATTCCATAGTCATCAGGCATATTATTTGTTAATGCTATTTTCATGTCATGCTTCACAATTAAAGTTAGTTGCAAAGTGTTGTTTTTAGTCAAATCCAAATACTAGTATAAGAATTATATGGTAAAACGACAATTCTTATACATATTAATATTAGTCCTGATGTATCCTGCATTCAGTGTGGAATGTTTCTGAATTTAGGTCACTTCTAATACTGTAATTATAGTTACTGTTTTAAAAGAACACAGATTTAGATTCTACTAAAAGCCAGTGGAAATAAATACATAGATTTTGCAGTGCAACTAAGTTCTTTAAACATCTTCCAGCGGGTGTACATCAGAGATGCCCAAAGCAGTTACCATATAATATACCGTAGTTGTACGAAGAATACGTGCAAATCCTATTGCATAATTGTACAGGCACAAAGCACGTAAAAATGTTAAACATTGTGATGCATATATACATAATACCATCACTATATAAAACAAATAACCAATAGTGTACTATACACAAAATATTATTATTATAGTTACAATGGCATAACAATTTCAGATTTAATACGAAGTAAAATATTCTGGACAAAATTAAAGATTCTCATAAAAATCGATAATAAAAGAAATTACAGTTTATATGATAACAATAATTCTCTGTTATTATACATGTAGGTAAAATTGTGTCTTTACCATTAAAAAGCTCTTTGCAAATTATACATATAAGCTTGAGCGAAATAATTTAATTGACATTACAAATGGTTGAAGAAATATATGAGTATAGACTTTGTTAGAAGTCGATTCTTCAAAACATTTCTTAACCCTCTTCATGCTGGATTAGGCATATGCACTGTCCTTTGGGGCATCTCTAGTTGCCTTCAGCATGGAGAGGGTTACAGGAATACAATCATAGTTTGTGTTTATTCAATGTCTAATTCATGTACCTTTATATCAATTGGTTAATTATAAATACTTATTTTAAATGTCAGGGTAATTATTAACGTTTACGATTGATCCAATCTTGGTACACTTAGAAATAAGATGACAAAGGGAGAGAGATACATATATCCGTACTTTGCATCGACAACTGAAATTCATTCATAACACAATCTGTGATTGTATGCCATTCATAAATGTTGACCTCTTTCTGATTTCCGTTTCCTTCCAAACTCATATCAAGCTGATAGTTTGAGCAATATGGCAAAGAAACAGAGATAACAAGCTTGGAGGTGAGAGTGGAAAACAAAATGGCGGGTGAGCTGTGATGCATTGTGGGGAGGCAGGTGATGTGACAAGTCCGACTCATAACTTCCAGGCATTTCTCATCATCAGGTCAAAGTAGGCGTCGCTGTCAATGGAAGCACTGACGCCACAGTAGTAGTTCTGAAACTCTTCCATCTCGATCTGAAACAATATTTGCAGTGAAGGGGTGTGTGTGGCAGGCATGTGATACAACAAGCTTGTGTGGATGATATATAGTGAACTATGCAGTAAATTATAGACCAATGATATGGTAGCAAAAGATAGAATTACATTGCAATAAATAAATCTGATTCATGTTAATTCATGCAGGGTTCATCATGTGTAAGGGAAAAGCAACATACATGTATCTACAATACAACAAGCATTGTGAATAAACCTGCAGCAGCAAATGGTAAGCATAGCAAACAGAAAAATGACTGGGTGAGACACGAGTGACTGGGCGAGACAGAAGACTGAGAAGTGACTGGGTGAGACACGAGTGACTGGGTGAGACACGAGTGTCTGGGTGAGACACGGGTGTCTGGGTGAGACACGAGTGACTGGGTGAGACACAAGTGTCTGGGTGAGACATGAGTGACTAGGTGAGACACAAGTGTCCGGGTGAGACACGAGTTACTGGGTGAGACTGGGCGAGACAGGAGAGGTCTGGTCATACTACATCTATATATTGTCTCCATGTGGCTATTGAAGAGTACAATACACTTGTATTCACAAATATTCACCTTGAAAATGTTAACATGCAATGTTAATAGGTTAGATATTAGATACACCAATTATATGTTCAAAAAAATATATTTTAGCTACATGTAATATTATACAAATGCTGTACTGTACAGAAACTGTTTTCAATATGTCCTCCAGTGAACGACATCAGCAAGAAATAAGATACATGAGATGTGTCTAATCTTCCGTAGACTATACCATAAATATCAGAACACTTTGTTGAACAGAATACAGGTACATGTGTATATACCCTTAATTAAACTTTAGCAGAATTTGTGCATATTCAAGGAAATCTTTTTAAAGTGTTCAGGTTTGGGAATATTTTAGTTATTAGAAACAGGTCCATATACTAGTATGTTAAACACAACTGCATTCATACATTCAGACACATCCACCATATTCATAATATGGATTTGTACGTTCAGTCAAATCCACCATATTCATGCAAATCCACCATATTTGGTACAAATAAAGCCTGGCGCACATGAGCGTTTGCGTCAGCGTTTATAGATGCAGACGCGACGCAGACGCAAGCGCTCGTCTGTGCAAAAAAACCTGCATTCAATCTGCGCTCGGAGTACCACGTGGCACTTTCAAAATATCAGTACTCATAGACGTCGCCATTTTGTTCGAATCACATGTCTCTGGAAAGTCAGCTGATTAGCTCTTCGATAAATCTGGACGCAACGCAAGCGCAGGTTTGCATACACGAGTGTCTGGCGTCTACAGACGCAACACTCCTGCATCAAATATCAAACTTGTTTGATACCGGCGTACAACGCGCATTCGACGCAGACAAGATGCAGATGCGACGCAGGGGGGTAGCACACGAGCGTCTGCATCGCACCTGCATATAGAAATGCAAGAATCCAGACGGAGGCACAACGCAGAGGCTAGTGTGCGCCAGGCTTAAGGAATCATAATATTCAGATATATCCTCTATAATTGGGCAAGATCCAGAATAATTATATGTTGATATTTAAGTAACCTTCTAGTCATCCTAACATGTTTGAAGATGATGATAAATGATAACAATCTGCCCGGAGGTGATATCATTGGTTGTTGTTGATATTGCAGGATTTGGGTAGTGGTTAATTACTAATTATGCAGTATAATACGCCATTCAGGTTGACTCAAGCTTAGCTTTGTATGAATAGAAGTATAATCTTGGTGCGCCTTGAATGGCAGCTTGGGTTGTATACTCCCCAGTGAGTTGAGAAGGATTGAGTGCACATATATGTTGACCGGGCTAATATGTGCATTTGAGCAGTTATTCTGGATATTTGCACTATATAAATAATAATAATAATAATAATAATAATAATAATGTGTTAACAGCTGATAGAAAGACACTGTAGAAGTATAATAATCCTGAGGGCATCTGTATGTGCATGAAGCACAATTGCTTATTCTTCAGACAGATGTCTATTGATTCCTGGCGTTAATGTTGCATTTATTGCTGTTGTGTGTATAAACTGTAGAAGTATTGACCGATTAGCTAATAATTAATGACTGTCATAATCAATCTACCAATCATATCTGTGAACACATCATAATGTAGTAATATTGTAGAATCATAAACAAAAATTAACTGCAGATTGCGAACTGTTGAAAAATGTATGTGTTATTAACTCTATCCATGCTGAAGGCAACCAGAGATGCCCCAAAGAGCAGTGCCTGGGTTAAAAGAAATGAAAATACCTATATAT
>JAUTBV010117377.1:3429-13469 GCA_032361325.1 Lepetodrilus fucensis
CCCCCCCCCCCCCCCCCCCCCCCCCCCCCCCACTGCTTAAATCAGGGGAGTGCATTACCCATTCAGTGTCACATCTCCTGCTAAGTTTGACTAGCGATGGGACGACGACGAAGCATTACATTAGAGACGATCACTGGTTCCAACAAGATGAGGCCACATCCCACACTTCCTTAGGTAGTGTTTTGACGATCGACTCATTACCAGGAAATGCGACAATGAAAGGGCATCACGCTCCCCAGATTTGTTTTTACTTACCCGTGGGGTTACTTAAAAGAATAGATGTAGACAACCTCCAGACAATAGTTGACCCGAAGATATCAATTGCAGCTAGGACTAAAGCAATATCTACAGTGGAATATGACTGACAGTCTTGCTTGCAACGCAATGGAGGATATCCAGAGCACGATACTGAAAGGGCAAAGCGCAAAGAATATTTACTTCTCCATGCACGTTACAGATGAACCCCACAGTATTCAAGATGACGAAGAACCAGAGGATCCTGGCGGAGGCGTTGGAGTCCATTGACCGCGAGCTGACGGTGTTTGAGCGGAAGTTGGACAGCATCGACGACATCAGCGACGAGATGTCCGGGCGCGTGGCTAAGGAAGAACTGCACCGGAAGACGTTGAACGAAGCTCTGCAGATTCTCACGACCGCCGTGCGCGCCATCAGGAAGGACATCAACAAGTTGGAGAACCCTTTGGTATGCAGGAATGCCAGAAAGTATCAACCCCTCCCCATCCGCCTTGTTTTCCCTTGTTGTATTGGGTTTTAGAGCCTCTTTCAATATAGTTAGAAATAATATTTGTCATAACTTTAAAAAAAAATACATTTGACTTGTTTATTATTTATTTTTCATATTATAATATATTAATTATAACATAACTTCATATTTAAAAAGAATTTAAAATTATTATTTGTTAAAAGCATGCTACGTACATGTCACTGTCTTGCAGTCTTCCTACAACATCGAGAAGACGAACACGATCAAGGCCATGCGGTCTGACATTGACATCCTGAGTCGGTCCAACAAGAAGCTGGAGAAGGACATGTCCAAGAAGGGCATGGAGATGACGAACCTCCTGAAGGACATGGTGGCCATCCAGGAGGCGCAGCAGAACAGCCGCACGGCCATCGCCACCCTGGTGGAGACCAACCGCAACACCATGGAGGACTTCAAGCACATGAGGTCAGACCAGGTGAGAAGGACACAAACGGTAGAGCCAGTGTGAACGCTACTGTACGGGTACTCGGACTATACCTGGCATCTGTATATAAACCGTAAATGTGCGTATACCGGCACTGTTTCATAGTCCCGGCCATTAGTTCAATCTGCGTAAGATAATAATCAGCATCTGTATATATAGACCGGTAATCTGCGTATACATGACATTCGGATCAATGATTCCAATGTTATAATGCAATATAGCTAGAGCTCTAGAGAATTAGATTACCATTCCAGTTTGCTGTATGTCATGGATTTAACAGGCACTATTGTCCCGGTAGCCACTGCATGCATGAACATCGAGGCGAAGGCTCTGTATGCTTACTGATGCCGAGTTTTCTTTGCAGAACCAAATGATGAACAAGATCCAGATGTTGGCGTCGGTGTACCGCAGTGTGCTGACGGCGCTTCACAACCTGGAGATCAAAGAGATCGAGGTCATGCACAGGCTCAACCACTACGACGACGTCCTCAACAAGCTTAACGCCAATTTTTTAGAGAGAGGGCTTCTCAGTGGCAATGGCTCACTGAGAGCACCGTTGGTGAGTGGCAACCATGGCTGGGCTGCTGTGGCACTATTGTACCAAGAGTATGCAGTCACCATCTGGGGTGCGTTCAAAGACACAAGGCCTTAGCTACGGTTTATACGACTTGAGACAGTGGCCTTGGTAAACCGTTTGCGTTTTTGAACGCGCCCCTGGTATCACACAATACAAAACAACTGGTGAAGGATCAAGGTCTAAATACACTCTGAGGAAATGCCCAAGTATTCAGGTTTATCATTGAATAACTGAATGATCATTTGGAATTTTGGAAGGATTTTGGGAGGTATTTTCCAAAGGGTGATCTGACTACCAACAAGTGATTTATTACTTGATTAGTACGACTTGATTGGGTACATTTCTACCGAACATAACTGCAGAATACAAGAGATTGCTACTTGTCAGGTTGAATGAATGAATACTGTCGCGGCGGGAATATTTCAACTATAATAGGCGACGTCGGGTTGAGGATTTCAAAATAGTTATCATAACCAGCATCCAGTAAGCAAATGTTGAAAGGGACTGTGATGATGGTTTCTGTCTTCTTGTATATTTTCCTATTTCCGATCAAATATAACCGGTAAACGGTATCTTCTGTATTCCAGGTATCGTCAAACTTGGCGAACTACTCCAATCTACTAAAATCGCAAAAGCAACTGTATAATCAGATGATGGAGCTGCAGAAGCAGGTGGACTACATCAAGAACCCAGGTCCCGGGACCAAGTCCAACAACAAGGAGTCGGATACGGAAGGGGGAGAGGAGGAGGAAGAGGATGATGATGACGAGGACGAGGAAGGAGAAGTTACGAAAGAGAAACCTGGTAATAGAAGTTTAGGGGGGCGGATGTCCACCCACAAAACATTATTTTGAGTACGATTTCATGCTCAACTATAAGTTTTGTTCACAAATCTCCATACATTTTAAGCTTGGACATGAAATCGTACTCAGAAAGTTTCGTAATCTCCGGACCAAGTGTGGATTTGTGACATGTGTGGAGTTTAATGTAGTGTGGGGCGAGTGGATTATGATGTGTGGAATATTATGTTGATGGGTGTCTGGTACAAGACGGATTCTGGTGTATTCTGTGGTGTGTGTTTTTAACGAATTAGCATCAAAGGTGTCACTGTCTAGCATCAAAGGTGTCACTGGCAGCGGCTCGCCTTACTTTGTAAGCATATCACTGTATTACCACTATGTACTGAAATACTGTGCGAACAGCATAAACTTTATTTACTTCAACCATCAGATATTATTTTAAAGAATACTCGACATACTTTCTACGAATATATTATTGTTAAAGTGTAGGCCTACAACATAATCAACAGCTGGTAGCTTTTCTCTAAATAGAACCACTCATCAGGTGATAATTGTTCCAATACGATTCAGTTGCGGGCAGGCTAAATCTGTACGACAAGATGGAGGAAATCCGCAAACTGGACAAGGAGGTCAACGAGGCCAAGGAACATGTCACCATGAACAAAGAACTCGAGTCGATGGTCGTGGAAAACAAACTTCAGGTCCATATAATAATGTTCATTTTCCCCAGTATGGTAGTTCATTGTAGCTGTGCATTCTCTGTATTCTTAAAAATCTGACAAGATACCTGCAAATCTTAGGTCCATATAATAATGTCTATTTTCCCCCAACTAATTCATTGTAGGTATGCATTCTCAATATACTGGTATTCTTCAAAATCTTATGCTATCAACTAAGATTGACTTTTTCGTAAATATATTGGGGCCGAATTAGTTGGATACCACTGTTTAGGACACCCTTTCATTGAAGCTGCAGTTTGACAAGGAACGTTTGACTAAATTACACTCCAACTGTAACATGTGTCTCTTGTTTTCTCGTAATACACTGTCATGTGTGCTTTGAGTATATTATCAGGAGTGTGTTATTACATTTTCCGTGTGTTACTAACATTGACCATGCGTTATTAACATTTGTCCAATGCGTTATTAACATTTGTCCATGTGATTTAACATGTGTCCGTGCATTATTAACATTGACTGTGTGTTATTAACGGGGGGCAAATGTAGTAACACTAATTCATTTGTACTTGAGATTATGAAAACATACTTTTAGTAATAGTGAGTTTAGCTTCTTCTAAAAAAACATGATTCATTCTTGGTCTGTCAGTACTAGCAAGTGCTCGAAGGTCTACTGCAGCTAGCTACGGATGTTGCAGGTTTCCTCCCATCATAAACTGACAAGTCGTAATGTAAGTGGAAGAATCTTGAAAGCGACTATAAACCGCAATACAAACAAAAATACTAAATTAATAAAATTCCATTTCAGAGGAAGAAGGTAACTAAGAGAGGGGGAGTCTACTAAAAACAATTCAAAATGGATCTTGAATATCCGAGAGAGAAACTATAATCAGCCGACAACGCCAGCACATTCCCTGTGTAACACATAGAAAATACAACTTTGAGAATATACGCGAATGGATAACAAAAGTTTAATTGATGTGTATAATATACATGGAAATAACATCTGGAATGAGTGCATGTCTTGCAATAACATGTACGCAATGATGTGGCACAATGGTAAAACATGCTTATATGTGTTGTGTAAGGGACTGTGTAACTCTGCATTTGTTAAACATTGAAATAGTATTGTGGCAACAAATTTGGAAATATCTTAATTTTTGTTCCCCAATGGGGATAATCATAGATGCCATTTAGAGCAGCGATTGTGATTAATATATTATGCAAAACATCTACAAGACATTCCATCCAGAAACAAGGAAAATGGAAGGTTATCTTGTTTGAGAATGCTCCCCCGAATGTACAAAACCCTTTTTGAGTACTGATTATATGCTCAAAGTTTTCTTCACAAATAAAATCCCCATATTAAGTTTGAGTTTGAGCATAAAATCCTACTGATTCCATTGGTATAAGATTGGCCCGTTACCTATTCTTCAAGTACCCAGGCCAATAATACCAAACCTCCTAATAAGACTTCTGATGTCACATTTCCCACACTTATAGGAGCGGCTCATTCTAGACCATTTAAAAGATTTATTAAATGATGACTAATATACAGACTAAATGTTTGTAGATCGATTTAAGGCTAAAACGACTACCAGATTTTCCTAGTCGACTAGTTGTTAAGTATAGGCAAGTAGTAGTCGACTAGTCACCTCATCATAGATTACTAGGTAATAGTTTCCAGGAATATACCTTTCAACATAAAATATTTTGGTCATTTTAAGTTTCAAAATGATTAAATTTGTATTCAAGGCATTTTTTTTGGTCATCAGATTGGAAAACCAATTCCAAATTAAAATTCATTAATAACTGGAACAATACCATTATCACAAACTATATGGAAATTACATATATTATTACAGAAGACACAGTTTTGGATTTTATTGCCTCTGACGTCTAGAGCGACATTGGTCATATTTATCCAATGAAGATGTACAATGCTACATTTCAATCACATTCGAGCTTTCTAGTTATTTTCCCTCATCGATAACCCCACCTTCATGGGCAGTAATTCACAGACTACCTATCATGTGCTTTTAATAAATATATACATTTCCTGAAAGAGTAGTGGGTCACACAATTTGAGAGTACAACGTACTGGTAATGTTTTCATTATGGTCTTTCTCTTGGTGTGATCATAAGTACCCACTAAAACAAACACAATATCTTGTCACACTTGAATTCTCTTTACCATTGCTATCACAGTTAGTGTTTATACGATCATTTATCATACGACGACGACTATCAAGTATCTATATAAATATGAACTTACATCATGGTTTTTGCTACACATGTACCGTCACTGAATGTATAAGTGTACCATTACTGTGTGGAGCGTGCATCTTAAATATATGTATAGTTTGTACTATAATATATATATAAATGTTCAACATTTTTATAACTTGATGTACTTGTTGATGTCGTACAGGGTAGGTTGCTCCTCAAATGCAAAGAAACAGTCCAGTACACTGTAGATCAGTGATATATATGGATGTTACTTTCTGCTATTACCTTAATAAACTAAGTCTTTGTTCTTGTAGTGAGTGTCTGAGTTATTCTTTTACTTCAAAGAGGGAATCTTTCACCTATACGCATATGTGATTTCTGATAGTTAAGCGTGATAAAATGCATCACTGTTTCTGATAAATAGAGATGATAGTTAATAAAGTTATACCTGATCAAATTTGTCAATGTTTCTAATGATGTCCAATATATTCAACACAAGTTTTTAAAAGTAATAGAAATCCAAGTGTGTATAGCACAGGAATAAAAAAAAAATGAAAAACCTTATTCCAATGCACAAATAATTTTGCAGCCATTGCACTGTGCATAACGATCAATCACACAACACTTGATTAATATCCATCTATGCTATCTACATGTACATATTGTTAAAATATTAATGATATCAAACGACACGCTGAGGAAATAATCAAGGTTACCATAACATCAATACATGTACTTAATGACTCAAAATCTGGCCTCGAGATTACTAAACATTTTGAGTACTATTTCCTTCTTAAGTTCAAATTTTATATACAGTAGCAGAGTTTTACTTAGGTTCATGCGTCCAAACTTGCATTTTTTTTTGCGTATGGGACGCAGGAGAAACCCTTCCATAATTAGCGTTAGACAGGACTGGGACTTCAGAATCAGTCCGTTATAGGCGAGTGTCCGGTTTAACCGAGGCCGGTATATGCGAGGTCTACTGTATGTGAATTTGTGAACAAAACTTAACGTTGAGCATGAAGTACTCAAAAGATAATTACAATCTCAGGGGCCAGATGATTAAAATAAACACCATCCATTCCAAACATTTCACAACAATGCATTCATTGCACAATTTCACAAAAGATTGGAAGATTATTTGTGTAATATACGTCACATTAAAAAGTACACTTATTACAGTTTTGTGCAATGCCCAGGGTATCGTTTCTCGAAGCTCTCATATCCACTATAAGACCATTAGAGAACTCTTGTAAGTGCTCGATCACAATGTATAAGGGATCACTACAAGAGACTGCTTATGGTCTCGTAGTAGATATATGAGAGCTTCGAGAAATGAATTTATTGTTCATAAAACGTCAGGTTCTTGAGCATAGCACTTTGAGGAGAACAAAAATGCCCTGCTTTTCACGAAAGGGTTGTACTGTAATCTGGGCATAAATAAGGGCATATGATCTACCACTGCGCTACTACATGTGATGGTCATACTGTAGTCTGGGCACAAATAAGGGCATATGATCTACCACTGCGCTACTACCCGTGATGGTCATACTGTAGTCTGGGAACAAATAAGGGCATACCCCATGCTTGTACTATAGCAGTTAATGATGTAGCCTCACTTTATGCTCACACCAGTGCACCACTTTGTGAAAGGAAGCTTAGATTATTATTGCAGCACAATATGCTTCTGTAGACTTTAATATTTAGATAATTATTCTGGAAATCATTGGTGGGATCAATGTTAGGCAATAATATTCTTATTGCTCCTTAGGAAATCTTCTCTTGAATTTCCTGCTAGTATCTTCATTTTCTCCGCTTTCTGAAGCCGGGGGATTCAAATAGTTGTAACCATGAATCATAAAAGCAATGGAGATACCTGCAACATACAGCAAATACAATCTGTCATATTTACACGTTCCCATAGATATAAGAATATTGTTGGGATATGTTGTACATGTGCGGAATTAATGTTGAAGCAAGTGTGTAAACAATGACAAACCTATGAAAAATTGCATTCAGAAATCCAATCCTAATATGACTCATTGGAACCCAGAGGTAGATTCAAACTTGGGATGAAATCTGGCTCTGAAATCCGATGACCTACCCCGTCTAAGTATTATGTGAATTATCAAATATACAAGATTCTCATGTTTATAATAATGCTACTGCTGTTTCTGTCTTGGTTTCTTTCATTCAATATACCGACACTTGGTTTAAAAATCAGTAAGGACAGCATACATCAACAAGCCATGTAACCTACCAGAGACGAGCAACGGTGCCATGACACCCACACACAGCTGTGTTGTACGGAATATGACGATCTCTGACACAAAGTGTATGAGAACAACAACAAAAGTCATCAGTGTCAAGTTGTACACCCTGCAACACAAATTAATTATAAGTTAATGAACATGATGAAGCACATATATAATATAATAAAGATAGAAATTCAGAATATAATGTGGCTCCTTCTCCATAGGCTCAATGTTAATGGTGGTCAAATCTGTAATTTGCAGAGCATTCCATAGATTTCAGATTTTCAAATCATCACCAGTACCCCTTTAACCATCTCTATGCTGTAGGCAACTGGAGATGCACTAAAGAACAGTGTCTGCACAATCCAGCAGGGAGGAGGGTTAATATGCAAATCAGTAGACCTCGCATATAATCAGTGTTTGAAATTACCACTGGAAACCTACTGGCATGAATAATGATACAAATAACAAATGTTTACAAAAAACATGAATTTCTACTGGCCCTTAGGATACCTTTAGCATAGGGGCAGTCGGTTATTTTACGCTCCTAATACCTGCGTCAGGTAAAACCCTGTCTGTTTTACATAGATATTATTATTACATTTAGCTCTTTTGGTCTTTAGATACAAGATACTCACGGTTTGTTATAAATATTAAAAGCACACACAAGCCTCAAGGCACCCGATACCAATGTCCATATTCCAAACAGACGAGCAACAAGTCCATTTACTGAAATAAACAATACAGCTGTAACCCTCACCCTGCTGGATTAGGCAAAAACACTGCTCATTAGGACATGTCTGGTTGCCTTCAGCAGGGAGGGGGTTAATTATCTGAAGCCTACACCCTACTGTACACCTATTGTCATATAATTATAATAACACTATAAATACAATGTTTTGCAGTAAACTTATGAGAACCTGCTGGTACTGATGAACCCTGGATTACAACTGCCACTGTGACCATACAGATAAAGTAACTTCTTTAAACATTGGTGTTAGGTTCACTGTGTATTACACAGGGAAGGTTTAAACTTGGTACTTTTGGCTTCCAGGTCTGACAATCTACCACTGCACTACCGCATGCCCCTGTGCTACCAATTTTCATTAATGTTAATCAGCTGTTAATCGGCTTTTAATCTATAATTTAAATCATAAACAATATCTCAAACAGTCAACAATTTAGTTTTCAATGACATGTCATATTGGTGTTTCTCTTTAATGATCAGCTGTCTAAATGTTTTGGTCTGGGTCAGGAGAATACACCGTCACGATTCGCTTTATCACGACCATAAATAATAAGGCCAACCCGCGCAGCTCTTTCACACGAAAACCGAGGGCTTCAGATGTCTACCTACCATTGGATTTAGAAATGGTATACAGGCGAGAAGATAGAAAACTATGATCAAAGAAACACTGGAATGTGTTGCCAAATGCCATTAATGCTACAAATCCTATCCAAACACTCAGGTATCTCATATATGTCAATCTGTGCGTGTGCACATTTTTTGGAGACATTTTGCTGTCTGCTATCTAAACAGGAAGTGGTAGTCTAATGTATATTTACGACACATTTCAGGTAAAAGTCTTAAGCATAAGTTTAGAATCTGTAATAAAATATCTTAGTCGTAACCTTCAATGAATATCTAATCTGAAAATTGAATATATTATTTCGATTATTTACACCTAGAGAAAGTCGCAAAATACGGAAACGTCACGCTTTTCCGTAACAACGAGTAAACAAAACAAGTTGAAGTTTCATCAACTGAAAACCCTTATCTATTCATCAACATGACACGAGACTGGATTTAATCTTTCCGCTTCCTCTTACCAGAGCTGCTTACTGATGAACTTATCTATGACCGAAAATGGGAGGGATGTTGATCTAGCCATAGAACAGTAGGCATTTTAATGGGCATATGCCACTCAACCAGCAGCGAGAACCTCTTCCTTCTAAGAAGAAAGCTTCTTATGGATCACAGGCATTGTAAAACAATAGATATTATTTGACATACATACTATATATGATAGTAACAATCACTCTAAATCTAGTATATCGAAATGTCACCCAGCCGTCTACTACTAACCTGCTAACCATCTACACGCATAAAAGCGCATAGCTGCCTATGAGAAAACGCCTTCAGGTTCCACATCAATATTAGCTTAACTTTACTTAACAAAACATAAACATAAAAGCAGTACAGTTGCAGTATCTACTGGCGAATCCACATTAACATATCCTTGGCCCTATTAAGTGCCGGGCAGTGACTATGCTGAGTAATACTCAGCAGAGTC
>JAUTBV010117388.1:0-29539 GCA_032361325.1 Lepetodrilus fucensis
TATATATATTAATACTTCCGCCAGCATTATGTAATTGTCATCTACATTCTGGAAAAAGTACAGGGTTATCGGAGGGGGGGGTGGTAATTGTATCACAATATGCAATAACATCGTTATAGTAACCTTTTATCTATACACACATGATCTTGCTACTTTAAGCAACAAATTACTCATTCCAGATCCTGCTATTCAGACATGGAATCGGTATTCTATCAAGTTACACGAGTGAGACAGATGTGATAAGAAGAATTCCAGTGCCACTGTTATCGGCACTACACGAGATTACAATGTAGTGAATCCTACTAAAAAAATAATAGCGCGTACGTGGTGTAATTACTATATAAATATCACGCCAGACGTAACGAGTGAAAGACATTAAGGTGTCGAATAGAGCATATAATATAGTATGGCGTCTCCATTTGGAGAAAAAAAGCGATGCTATTGCAACTTGAAGTCTTTGGTTTGGGCCAATGATATATCGCAAGTCGCATTAATTCGAAATACGTTTTTGAAGAATAAATAATAATAATATGATAAAGAACCTAATTATTTTTCGTTTGGATTTATGTTATAATATTAATGCATATGACATAGCAATGCATCATAAGTAACCAAATCAAAGGATATTAATACAATGTAGTTAGTATACATCTTCCGGATCACTGGTATATTAACTATTGCAGAGATAATGTGCTATGTCTCACACGTATAAACTTCACAAATACCGCGCACCTGTTTACGTCTTACCGTATTATACATCTCACAATCAATAGATAAAAATAACTTGTTTTCGTTATAGGAAATTAGTGTGGATATCCTAAAATACCTTGACGGGAAAACAATTTCTAATTTCCATTGATAAAATGCCGTTATGATACGGACTGGGCAACTCATGGGATTCTCATTTAAGATATTTCTTTTCAAGTGTCGAACACCAAAAGGAAAATAAACTCCTTTTAATTGTAATTTACGTTTATATTGGAAAGAAGCCGTTTGAGATACTGAATGATAACTAGTAGACGTGCCTATCAACTGGCTGCCCGCGGTGCCAGACATTTGAACGATGAACACTTGGGGATAGGACAGATAACTCAAATATGGAAAGCCATCGGAGGTCGTATCAGAACATGGCCGACCCAGGCCGACCCGGGAGGCCTCACGTCATACTTCATGGCCGATGACGATAACGTGAAAACTCCAACCGATTTCCAGTCAGAAATCATATTGTTATGGCATGTAAGACAGATGCTAAGTCATATTTCCAATGTTATAGACAAGTGATATAATATGGCAACCGTGTAAAGGAATGTCTCTGCTTGCAGTGCTAGACTAGACGAATTAAAATATCGGGGGTGAAACATATTTTGTTATGAAAAACAATTTTACAAATGCATGGGAAGATATTATAATTTACCAACCGTAGATTGGAATATCCGAGTTTGTATTGTAACCAATATCTCACAGTGTGGAAATAAATTGTTGATATAGCAATCTTATTGGGTGGCAGTATACATGAAGGAATCAATGAAAACCTATGTCCTCCGAGATTGCTCAAATTATATCTAAGATTACCATCATCATATTCATCATATTCATCATCATAATCATCTTGATCATTATCTTGATCATTACCATCTTCTTCTTCTTCATCATCATCATCATCATCATCATCATCATATTCATCATCATCATCTTGATCAATATCTTTATCATCATCTTCATCATCATCATCATAGTCATCATCAAAGTCATCATCTTATTTATCATCATCATCATCATCATCATCATCATTATCATCATGTACATAGTCTCTCTCATCACACATGCTGGTAAAAGAATACTCCAGTGATATCTAAGATTAAATTAATTGCGGATCTCATGAACAAGAATATTTGAAAGAAAAAGCCAATAGAACATCCATTCTGTGGTCTAGAAATAGGAATATATTGCATGGTACATTTAAATGGATTGCATGTCAGAAATGTTATGTAAATCAGCATTTGGGGAATACTCGTCACTTGTCAGTATGTTGTGCATGATAACATTAAAAACACTGTTTTATGACGTGCCTGCTATCTATGTGTGTAATATTAGTACAGATTGATTGCACAATCCTGATGTTGTCATTGCATAGATATGAACATTAAATGTGAACATTAGACGTGAACATCCCACTATATAGCCAGATTGCACCAGGGACAAAGATAACTGAAATGAATTGCCAATATCTCATTCATAAGTGTAGACAAATTTAATGCATGTTGTTTTGTTTCAACGAGGTAATTTATATGTAAATGTAGAACATTATTCGTGCCATTTCTACGTCGGCCTTTCTGCATAACAGGTTGATTATACCATGATAGATAACAAAATCAATTCGCACAGTTAGCAATCTTCACGAAAATACGCGCGTGTGATGGAATAATTTCTTTTAGGTACGTGCTAGTTATGCCATGGTTCCGCCATTGTTGTTTTACAGTAACACGTGGTGATGCATGATTTCTAACTACGCATCTTAGTCGTGCCTGTTGTTTGATTTGTTAGGCTCTAAATATAATGTATTTAACATTTCAGAATGTACTATCTATATGTTACTATCTGTACTACACGTACATCTACGTAAATGGCATGTACAGGACATTCTACAACAATACAATGCAATGCAAATATTAATTAATAATGCAGTGCACACGCATACACTATAAATGTACTAATACTATAATAATAATAATTTAACTACTAAAGTGTCTACCAAATAGTAGTCATACAGTATAGCTCTTGGACCTGTGTCATTCGGTATTAAAGGTATTCTTCAAGTAATGCAATAATCATAATTTGTTAATGAAATTGATTTAATGTAAGAACACCAACATGAATTGCATCATCGCATTGCTACTTTAATCCGCCTATAGTTACAATTTTTGGCGCCCACTGTCTGTAGCTCACGCCCCCTTTCCCTAAAAACCCTCAAGTATGCATGCACATGTTTCTGATAAGCATTGGGAATCAAAATCGTGCTCCTTCTCCTCGTGGCCATCATGATTTCTGCTGTGTCATGCCGGATATAGGGGGCGCATTGCTTCTCATGTAGACTTCCTCTTAGACTGGCGTCACCGTGCCAGTGCGACTTCCACTACTTTCGCATATTTAGATATGAGATGGTAACCAGTTTATCATCTACCCACACAGAGTTCCAAAGGTCAGTTGTTCGCGTGAGTGACAATGGACTATCCTTTACCTTTAGCACACAGATACCTATTTCTGTGTACAAGGTGTTCCCCTTAAGCCTACACTTCAACATGTGATTATCACACACGCCTCACCCTAAAAGTCCATTTGAATTTTGATTTATTTGAAGTGCCCTGGGTTGTATTATACTGAGATTATCCTAATAGCGACGTCAATACACCATTACAACACCGTGACACGCCCACTTCCGGTGTTTGTCAATGTCTCCGTCGGGAGGAAATGTGAATATCCTGACCGAAAATTTGGTCTAATTACCTGTACTTTTACTAATGTCGCCGAAATCATCAAATAGCCAAGCCATGTGGTTATCATGATTAATATATTAGTTTTATGTTACGTGCATCTGTTTCAGACATTTTTATTAGGCTTTAGGAGTACATCCTCCGATCTAGATCTACGTGAACTTACGCCTGTGATTGCAGTGCTTCTTGATTACAAATATACGTATATGAGAGACGGAATGATGAGTAATGAAATATTTAAGAAATCACGTAGAAACACATTGGTAGATAGAAATAACGATAAAATAATATAGATGATACCGGTATACAGAACATATATGGCTTGAGGGTGGATGGACGAAAGTATGTTTTGGGTAGGGTGTTTATTTAGATAGGTGTTAGATGGATATAGGTATGAATGGATGACTAGATATGACAGATATGTCACTATGTGTATAGTCATGGCCGCATCCTTCGGCTGTAACAGCTGCGGTTTCCTCAGGAGATCGTAAATACCCACAGTAATCAGTTACGTATCTCCGCTTTCCGCCACTCAATATACAGTATTGCCGGAAGCTATTTGATCCCAGCATGTTTAATTATCTGTCCCCTATATAAAGCGCAATTATTCATACTACAAGTGGTCTTTGACCATCCTTTAAGCTAACTTGACAAGCGACACGCGCGGTCCTCCCACGTGATACCAACAACAAATCAGACTTGCCCGCCAATTCTTCTATCCAATGAAAATTCGGATACTACCTGGTGCCTGTACAAGTCGTGCGGTATGCCTCCTGTTGCTATTCTTGGTACTATACTTATATCCTGTAAACGTGATATCTGCAGGGGCATCTACATGTACAATCAACTAGTTTTATTTGTTGATGATTATGAAACAAATAACAATTAAAGGCTTGACCAAATTTATTCTGCTTTATTTTAAGCTTTGACAATGATGTATATATATATATATATATATATATATATATACATACACGGTTAGGTAAAATGATACAGTTACAGATTTACACATACTAAGCGGTTTTAGATTAATATTGAGAACTATTGTAGAGGTTCATTTCTTCAAAGCGACCATCAAATGCATTACATTTTACCATTGAAACACCTTGGGAAACTTTATTGCTAAAATAAATATTTTCTATTTATGTATTTTCAATTATTGACTTGTCTTTCATCGATACAATTATATTCCTTTTGTGATATGTATTTTTACAATAATATTGCACGTTGTCTAGTCTATATCCGCTTTTATAAGTGGTCCGTGCAAACACCTTGATCAAGTGCACTGTATTTATAGACTAGTTTGAACGTAATGTCTAGACTTGCTTGTATTATTTCTGTTTAACATCTGATTGTTTCCATGTATACCCATCCACCACGCTTTACGTGTCTTTCGCACAGTGAATAAACACTCGCGTTGTTAAAATGGTTAGCAATTTAGAGCCTTGTTACCTGGGTATTAATAGCTCCGTGCTGGAAGAACAGGAACATTGGATTAAAACGTAAAAACATGATTGGATGTTCACGTCATTCCTGAAATCTTCTAATCATTACAGTCGATATTAAAATATCTTCTCCTGTTTATAGAATAAGATTAAATTGATTTTTGTTTTTAGCCATGTTTGATCCTTGGTCGAAATTCCATATTTATCAGCCCTCGAGCGGAGCCTTGCTGTGCGCATTAAATGTCACATGTGTAAGTTGATCTGTGTATGTATGCTCTGAGTGCAAGTGGAATCAGATGGTTCGATAGTCTTATACTGCAAGCAATAGCATGTTTGGCACCTCCGGGTGCAGTCGGTGCACTACCATAGATTGTGCCTATTGTATCGCAGAAAACATTGTGATAGGTTTTCGGGTGAACGCGCGTGGTATTGATTATTAAATATTCATAATATCTACTAAACATTGACAGTTCTTGAAGAAATGGACCAGATCCGGTTTGGCCATGCATTCAGGGTTAAATACAATCACGTGGTATATAACTCACTGTGCATTGCAATATAGAAAGTCAATATCATGAGTGACAAGTATGCTAAATATATTGAAGAAGCGTGACACGCTCTGACAGTACAGTGCTCAAACTGTCAGTAGATACCAAGAACTGGTTTAAACACGATATTCGTATCTGAGAGTGAAATGGAGCGGAGCTATCTCAGAAGTTGAAGCAATCCTCACAGGAGCAGCTTCAATGGGTGTTGCGTTCTCAACCACGGCTTCTGATGCGTCTTCAGAAACGTAGGAAATCCCGCCTGGAACTGAATGCGGCTCAGTGCACGTATTCGCGAGTACGTGGCATCTTGTAAAATAATCGCTGTGACAGGGCAAATCACGTGTCCGGAAACGTAGGAAATCCCGCCTGGAACTGAATGCGGCACAATGCACGTATTCGCGAGTAAAACAATCGCTGCACATATCCCGCCTGGAACCGAATGCGGATCAATGGGACAGTGCAAGTATTCGCGAGTACGTGGCATCTTGTAAACTAATCGCTTTGACAGAGCAGATCACGTCTTCAGAAATGTACGAAATCCCGGCTGGAACTGAATGCGGCTCAATGCACGTATTCGCGAGTACGTGGCATCTTGTAAAATAATCGCTGTGACATGGCATATCACGTTTCCGCGGAAACGTACGAAATCTCGCCTGGAACTGAATGCGGCTCAATGCACGTATTCACGAGTACGTGGCATGGTGCAAAACAATCGCTGACAGGGCATATCACGTCTTAGAAAACATACGAAATCCCGACTGGAACCGAATGCGAATCAATAGGACAATGCACGTATTCGCGAGTACGTAGCGTCTTGTAAAACAATCGCTGTGACAGGGCAGATCACGTGTCCGGAAATGCATGCGGCTCAATGCGCGTATTCGCGAGTACATGGCATGTTGCAAAACTATTACTGACAGGGCATATCACGTCTTCGGAAACATACGAAATCCTGCCTGGAACCGAATGCGGACCAATGGGACATTGCACGTATTGGCAAGTACGTGGCATGTTGCAAAACAATCACTGATAGGGCATATCAGATATTTCGAAACATACGAAAGGCCGCCTTGAACTGAGTGCGGTTCAATGCACGTATTCGCAAGTACGTGGCATGTTGCAGAACAAACGCTGACTGAGCAGATCACATCTTCGTTCCATCGATTGCAGGACAGGTTTCTGTGTTCCATGTTCGATAGGCGACTAGCTTCGCTTCATTGCTTCATTGCTCGAGGATGAAGCGTGGCAGTCAGCCGACGGGGATCAATTTTGGCTTGACACGGACAATCAAACCCTCTAGACAGCTCCCGGTGTAATTGGTCGTCAACAAGACCCAAACCCAGACGTGATGCCTCGTGTTAGCTGTCCTTGAACGTATCAGTGCATTATGGCCATGGAGATACGTTCGTCTGTCATAACTCAGTATTACTAACCAATACCTAGGAAGGTTTCTAGAAAGAAGACATTATCGTAATTTGACCCTTTCGCAGTTGTCAAACTGCCAAACAGGTTATTGAAAATTGACTTCATAATTAGCGTTTGTCTATTTTGGTTGTTGGAATAATTTGGTTTAGGTGCAGCCATGCATAAACTATCTTCAGTGAGTGTGTGTAGCGTTTAATTGAGACTAGAGTATGTGTATTGACTTACTAATCTTAGAGTACGTATCACCACTTCATTGTGGTTCATTAGTATCTAATATCGTATATAAATAATAGATCACGTTCTTTAAATATGCTGCACTTTTCCTAGAAACTATAAACAAGCAAATGGGTGCATTTTATTTTAATGGACATAATCAGTTAATCACGTCTTCGAGAATTAGTTCTGTATCTAAACAGACATGATATTTCTTATCGTATACGTTTACCTGTGTATATGACGTCACAGACCTATCCTCTAATATACAAAAACCAAGACTGTCTCAACATGCAGTCTAAAATGAGTAGGAATACAGAACGACTTCTATTGCTTGTGCCCACGCACATATAAAGCCTACAGATACCCTTTCAGTTATACTAGTATATATGATATCAGAAATGGAGCAATTTAACTGAAATACATTGAAATTACATGATTCATACCGTGACTGAGATGAATCAAAACAGAGCCATCATGCCTGCAATATACATGTACGTGTATGGCCTTGCTGATAGTTCAGCCCATATCATGGTCATGAATATTAAAATGAAGCTACCCGTAAAATATTACCTCTATTCGCTACACCCACATCCCTTTACCGTTTGTCCTGTACGTTATGCTTCATACCAACTGATCGTACCACAGTGGGCACACTGTGCAGTGGGCACACTGTGCAGAACGTTCTCAGACCCGTAAGCACAATAAAATATCCATGATTCTACATACAGCATATTGATGTAGACAAGCAATTTTATTTCCTGTTTGTTAGACGCTTGGCCACACATAAGTGAAGTGTTCAGAAAAGTTGGCGCAAATGAAACGAGCTTCCGTATTTCCAATCCATACTTTCCAGGAATGCTTTTGAAAAGCCCGAGTTCCAAAGACCCGATCTTGAAGGCTCCCTCCGACTGTCGTTTATCAATGGTGACTACTTCACGAGGTCGCTGTTTGATCTCCACTGGCAGTTGTTCACACCGGGAGAGGATCTGTGTTTGAAAAAAAAGAGTCCCTATTGCATTATGGCATCGTCAATACTCGCCGTACAGCCTTTATCTGCTTGTTATTCGATGCTTTCAATTCAAATTCGATTTCAGCAAACTGGATCAATACCTATTTCTTTAGGAGATTTTCCAACCCAGATGCTAAATCTGAAGTCAATTCAGAAGTTGGTTCCTTTTATGATCTAATATAGATTTGGTAAATTTTGTATAAAAAAAAAGGTAATGTACTAGTGGGTAATAAATGCACAAATTGGATCAAAGCCAATCATGGTATCGGAAATTAATTCTGTGATATTCAATGTCGAATATTGATCCGGGGGTGTTGGTATTAGCGACTTTGGAAAGTTAGGTAGGCCTGTGTTACTACTGATTTGAATAGGTAACCATCGTATTTAACATTAACACTTGAAGAAGGGGGTCAAGTGTGGAGAATAGGTGGGATTTGGACCGTTACCTCCTCAACATGACATCAGATTTCCAACATGCCTACGAAATGATAGCAACATGTGAATTCTTGGTAATCTTACAGACATCTAAAGTCGGAAATGAGCGTATAAAACTGTAGGTTCTAAGGAATTGTATACAGATGCAGATACAGATGCAGATACAGATCAGCAAATAATAGATGAAACAGGGTCGTACCGATTCTTGGATTCGAACTCGAGTTCCTATATTGCGAGTCCAATGCGTATAAGGGACATAAGCCAAAAGGGTAACCCCGCTGACCAATACCAGTAGCAGCATCCGGCTACATAGCTTTCGCTACAAATAAATGTAGTGCAATTATTATCTATAGCAATGGATTAGCGGTTTCTTCAAGAACTGCAAACACCAACGAGCTATCTAGAAGGTGGTGAACTGTATCACACATTGCAGATGAACAGCGCCAACGAGTCCAATCAGAACAAGCTTAACTGGTTCATCTGTCCTCGCCTCTGTTAGTACGATCAGGATATAGACAAGCTGTAATTTGATAGCTTTTAATATCCGTATCTAAATGAACACTCCATCGATACCTTCTGTTATTCATGCTGTCGTTGGTGGCTATTCTAGGTTATGTTCACCTTTGCAAATATATCGGTAATACGTATGTGTCTGCTGTAAGCTGCATGTAAAAATCAGTTTATCCCTTTGGGGAATTTTAAATCGTATACAACCAAATTTACTGGATGGAACACAATGTAGGTGAATATAGCTCGTCCTGATTTGCATTCATAAATCCTCGACGTTATCATTAATAGATGCACTAGGGTAAAGCATATCCGATTAAAGAGGATGTCAACTTCAGTATCTAAAATTGACAAATCCCAAGCACTTCCTGTTGGAAACACTGTGGCCTGTGGTGCAAGGTATCTCAGCTAGAGCTCACTGTTGACACGAGACGCACATATATACAAAGGCAAACTAATTAAGTCGGATGATGCATGAAATCAATCCCTCTCCTGTCTGCCCGCCAAGAAAATATAGAAATATGTCTTCTTATGTCTGCTATTATTCTGCTGAACCATCTGTTGAATTGGCAATATGTCTGACCAGCGGAGCAGATTGGCCAATGGAAAAAAACACTTCAGCGAAACCTTATCTTTTCTATAAGCTTCAGCACGAGGGAAATCAATGGTAGGACAGTCAATTGGAGACTTCTTGTGTTGGCAAGTAGATGATTACTATAATCTGGAGAGCGTGAAGCGGTGTTACATTCGTGGACAGTCTAAGTCCGGGGCTTCCTCTCCGAGCAGTAATAACGTGAATCGTTGAAGTGTCAACGAGTTCTAGTTTTAGGACATGAAAAGTCTATGTTATAACAGGAATGCTCTCTTAGCACTCTGTACTTTGTAAACATGCATGTTGGAGTAAATTGTTATATACATCAATCTAGTACCAATATAACATATATTGCCTCTGAGGTTGAAACTTGAAACATAGCGACATTGCTGCTTTTATTTAAACTAACTGATAAGTTAGCGAATGTTGACAAAATTGTAAATATACTACAATGGGAAGAATGTGTGGCTAGCATTTTAATATTGTATATTTTCGTTTTCTTACACTGTACTGGGTCAATATTCTACTTAAAGATGTACCATAACTATAAGGGAGAAAAAAAGGGTAATTCATCATCATACATATAATATATTACTAATTTCTTATCAAGGTTTCTGTTAAATTGTATGACTTACAAATCTGGCACAATGCTGACTAACAGTAAAAACGCGCATTACGTTACAGGAAGTAATAGCATGTCAAATGGATGCTGACATTTAGAAAAGTGTGGTGGTTGGGAAGATAGCATCTTTCCTGGAATGTGATTGTTCCCTACTGGGAATGCCACGGTAGGTAAGAACATGTCGTCTTTGATCACAGACACAGATTACCGTTCTCACATAGCATGCTGCCGACTGCAGTTGCGAAATATGGCGGCAATGCCCGTAACGACAACAGCGCCGCCTAGCGGTAAGTCTGCATGAATGAAAGATTTGTGCCGACACGTTGGACCACCGTGTTACAGTTGTGATATTCTCGGTCGTCTATGAGGCTAGGGGTACCGCATTGTTTAAATTTTGGGTGCGTTGGTCGTGGCATCAACAGTTGCAAATTAAAACAGACAGGTGTCATTGTTGCGCATGCTAGCGGTACCGCCAACAGCACGAGAGAACACGGGATCAGTATGCACATGTAGCCACATTACGTAGTCGTCTAGGACGTGGAAACTATGGTACAGACTATAACGCCCACCAATTATTATTATCGGTATGGTTGTCATTGATTTCTAGCGTCTCTTACGTAATACATCGTTTGCAATCTTTTTCTGGCCTTGCTTAAATCTTCTAACCTTGTGTGAATGTTCAGCAGCCAATTATTGTATTGTTTTGTGTTATAATATATCATTAAATGTTGGGGGGAAATGGATGCAGTTTTGTTTTCATTGTACAGCCATATATGGTATTATGAGATTTTAAAAGTATTTGAGTTGTATTCGTGGAAACTGTCGATAGGCAGCGACCTGGAGAATGTCAAAGATACTTGATGTCAAGATCAGGAAACATGGCTCCACATGGCCTTTAAACATCCAATTACCGTACATGTTTGTATGATAATTAAAGTCGCTTCTTTTGACGATATATTCTGTAATGAAAGTTCTTGGAAAGGTTGTTATGTAAGTTTTAATAACGTGTAGCCAATCCTATTAATCTGGAATAAAATATGTACAAACTAAATGAAAGTTCCGAGAGCTAACCAATCATTGAAACCATAGCTGTAGATTTCAAGACGTTGAGAACAAAAATCGTACATGACAAGAGGGTAGGTATGAACATGAGATACAGTATACCATTACGTTCTTTAATAATTTCCCCAAAGGCCTTGTGTCGTAGCGTAGTAGTACAGACGCACTGCGTTGCCCTCCTACTATAAGCAAGTCGAGGTCATTGTCGACATTGAAGACATCGTAGAAAATTGCGTCAAACTCCAACAAAACATGTCAATTAATTTCTCCCAGGCAGGTTTTATAACATTATGGTGTCCGTTATTACGTGGTTCATGTCTGGATAGAGTACAGACACCACATGCAATTGACAGATGACTTCTCGTCTACATCGATACAAGTAAACTTCAGGTCAGACTGATCTGACCTTTTACACGATAAACCCTCTCAGAAAATGCCAAGTGTTTGTAACAATCCACATTGATACCATATACAATCCTTATAGACTACATCGACAACATTGAACTTAATCAAAGGCTGTTTGTTGATCATTCTTACGAAACTAGAAAAAAAATATAGTAGCAATATAATGGTTTTGGGTAAACTTCAGAGTCACGGAATTAATAACACACATTATTGCTGATCCATTATTGTAGTCTGTCTGTCGTTAAATTAATATGGCCTCAAATTGACCAATTAAAACGTCTTCAGATGTATCTTTAATAGTGGTTAAAAGTTCCCAGTGACCACTGCGAGACTGGACTTCCGGTTCTAACCAGTGCCCCCATCCGGGTTCCCAGACGGTGCTTCCATTAGAACCCGGATGGCCAGTCCCAGCAACTCACGAAGACGACGACGACGCGACAACGTCTTGGGTTGGATAAGCCTTGGCTAGATGGCTAATAAAGATGCTTCTGAAGCGAGTCCCAGCCAGGGTTCTTTTCAAGAGGAAGTTACCTGTATATTTAGGCTGTAACCGAACGTGACTAGCACGATGTGTTTACACGATCTGGATATAACATCCGATTGTTTTCTTTCACCGAATTCACTCCGGCCACATGCTGTGTAGGGACCTCGACGAGCTTGGAATCCATGTTACCAATATTCAAAATACATAATATTCCCTTCTTTAAAACACATCATCAACCTCAAATGCCACGGCAAATACACCTACATGTACTGTATGCATTACAAACCATTATTACCGGATTATATACAGTTGTAGTGATACTCATAGTTTGGTGCTCTGGCCTATGCCAACTTAGTAGAACGGCTCCATGTGTGATATGAAGAAGACAGCACCAGCTTACAGCTTAGTACTTTAACAAGTGTTTCTACCTCGTGTGTGCAAGTAAATCCAGTGGAGTGTGTGTACTCTTGCATCTATAGACGTCTGGCAAACAACACCTACTAGGCAGACGTTGAAATCATGTAATGTAAAGTACAAATAAATATTCTGATGATGTGTTTGTGGATAACAGAATGTAGGTCCCATACCTGTATAATACATTATTTTTAACACGTGCATTAAATTTAATACACATGGTCGTACAAATAATTATTATCATTTATAAAAAGAAATATGTAAAGATTAAATATTGATGTATAGCCTTAGCACACATTCTTAAGCAGATGAGTAGTATCGTAATGGTGAGACATTTCTAATGAGGCGTGTTTAAGAACTGCAATGGGCAATGTGATACCACTGTGGCAACCACCTTAGTCTCAACAGGTGGCAATGCACTCTATCCACATCAATAAACTTGGATCCTCTCAAGGATCATCTCCTCCAGATCATTTATATATCCGTTTACAAATAAACACCCTTTCTTACTATCGTGCAGTACAACAGAGATCCTTATTTCAATGAACGAGAAAGACTAATTACCTATTAACAGTGTCTGGAAAGTACCCTCATCCCGAGGGCTTCCTGCTCTATATATATATTACTATGCTAGCTCAGAGGAGAGAGTAACAGAGCATTAAAGTGAAACGCCGGGTTCGAGCCTTCCCTGGAGACCATGCTGGCTAGAGTTGGTGGCGACGCACCAATATCTGGCAGTGGATGTCAGAGAGCTTCTGTTTCTTCCATGAATGAAGGATGTCAGAGCGACAGTAGAAGAGACAGGGAAACGCGACAGCACTATATATAGGTATAGGTCACGTCAGCTCATGTCAACGGAGATATCAGAATAGGCAGCCTTGTCCAACCAAATTGTCATTGTGGTTGAAGCCATGAAGTATTAGTCACATTCCCTGACAAGTGCGCCATGGAGTCTCTTGTAGCCTGGTAGACTGTCTAATGCTGTCACGCCAACACCAGCACGGTACTGTAGTCATTTCATGAAGGCGGGTTTATAATCATTTATGTTACAATTATAAAAACAACATGCAAGGACTGTATCATTACATCGCCATCGGTTTTCATTGTATTCACATTCATGGTGTATGTCATTATATTTGTCTTCGTCGTGAAATTGTTTTCTTTATTTCTCTCTCTCTCTCTCTCTCTCTCTCTCTCTTTCTCTATCTATCTATCTATCTATCTCTCTGTGTATGTATGTCTCTCTCTCCGTCTGTCTGTCTGTCTGTCTCCCTCTCTATCTATATTTCTATATTTCTCTCTCACTCTCTGTCTCTGTCTGTCCCTATCCTTGCTGTCTCTCTTTCTCTCTCTCTTTCTCTTTCTCCCTAACTCTTTATCTCTCTCACCCACATGTGTTTGTGTGTGTGTGTGTGTGTGTGTGTGCGCATGTGTGTGTATGTGCATGTGTGTGTGTGTATGTTTTGTTGTATTTGTATTTGTTCTTTTCTGTCGTGTCTAAGTTCATGACATGACATTTATTCAATGCCATTTATATTAGCATCATTAGTTTTCACAATGATTACAATGCAATGAACAAGCATCTATTAAACTTTCAATTAGGACATTTTAGACTTTCCTTTCCATTTTAATGGGAAATCTTGTAAATTGAATATCTTCTGGAAAGTTGGGGCATTTCATATATGCACGGATGTTAATGTTGTCGTACTGTGTTACATCCTACTCATATACACAGTATAGCCCAGAGAGAATCGTGACACACTGTATATGTATCTTTATTATTAGCTGCTTACGATTACTGCCTATACACAGTAGTAGTGTCAATTAAAATGGATCATATGGCACTTAATTAGCGACCTTGAATGCAATATCTAAAACTGTATATAATTGAAATGAATCCACGTATATGATCAGAGCCCGAGATGAGTATAAAAATGTATTTTTGTAGCATAGCAGGAAATGACGTACACTTCAATTTAGGCCAGGACTTCCGGTACGACCCTTTCGTGGAAAAACAAGCTAGGGCATCCTTTCACAAAGCTCTCGTTTCCGCTAAGAGACCGCAGCCCCTCTCTTTGCAGCTATCGGCATTGAGAGCGTTATGGTCTCTTAGTGGATAAGATAGCTTTGTGAAAGGAGACCCTAGGGTCTACACATTTCCGTTGATATAAAAGCGTCATCTTCCAAATCATCATGAGTCCCTCTGGACGTTGTAATGGTGATACATGTCACGTGGGATAGTAAACGGTCGATAATTCGTCAAGTATATCTAAAACTGTTTGTTTTAAAGTCTAGAAATATATGTAGATCATTAGTTCAGATGAGTTGCAAAAATAAACTTTATTCCACAGAAATACATTGGTATTAATCTGTAATTAGTTTATGCTATATTCAGACATTGTAAGGTGCAATCCCATAGCGTATCCTTCAAATGTTAGCTACTGCATAGCCCTAGATGTAGTTTTTATCAGAATAAAAACTTGTATTCTCTCATGTATGGGTATAATTTAAAAGCATTATTTCATATCCTCCAAGACAAGCTGGCTTAAACTATCACGGATATGAAAAATATATAAATACAACGCTGTCAGTATCGTGATCACATCATTAGCATCACTTTCTTTGATGAAGTTGAATATTCTATCAATTTCATATTTGAGTCAGTAGGCTGTGGCGTGACTATTAGTATATTTAGACGAGAGCCAGCATTTAATATGGTTTCAATCCCCAAGAGAATCATAAGGCTGTGATATAATATTGCTTTTGAAGATGTTCCCCATAACTGCTATCTAAACACACTGAGTATCGCTAAGCATGTGCTAATAGAGTGAGACCTTTTATATATAGATCAATAATAGAAAAGAGATGTGATAAATATATCCATATGAGTACCATCTACGTCATTGCCCTTCAAGTCAACTTCCTGTTCCCTGCTGCAATAATTTCTGTCATATTTCCAACAGTCTTGCCCGTGTTTGAAAGCAGACTAGGAAATGCACTATGAGAAAGAATGGGATTATATTTGTCTTTGGGTCGTGGTATAACTAATTCCTCATTGCGTTGTTTATTTCCTATCTATATATTCTTTCGTATGAGACCACGAAGACATTGCGCAATAGGCTGCAATAGCATGGATGCAATAATACAGATGCGTATATTTGTAGAGAAGACGAGTGTGGCCAGATGTCTTGTATGTAGCACTACAGTATACATGTCTGTTGAACTGCTTCATCTTAGTGTGTACACCCCCGCACCTTCATGGCAAGATACATTGCTCCTTGGTTTTAATCAGATCTCAAATGTTAGCCGCGTTTCTGAACCAAATACCAATCATTAAATAATTACACATATGTCCATATGGTGGTCATTTGCATTGTGGATCAATACAGTACGATACTATTAACCAAGTAGAGGATATTAATAATAATAATAATAATGGCTACTTATAACGCCCCAAATCCACACCAAAGGCCTGATCAATGCGCCACATTATTGTCCCCAGCCAATGTTCTTTCTCAACTCCCTGGGGCGTATACAACCCAAGCCGCCGTTTCCAGCGCTACAAGGTTACCATTCACATGTCCATCGCATCCTACCGGGTACCTATTCTCTACTGGGTGAACAGAGGCATTATAGCACTGCTAAGAAGTATAAGTATAAATAGTCCATTTATATAGCGCTATATCAACGCACTAACAGAATGCTCAAAGAGCTTTACGTAATAACGGTTTTAGCGCCTAATTTCCAGCCATCGCTGGTCATTTGCCTTCACATTATTACCCCCAATCAATGGATCACTGTGCAATCAGATTCCATCTAGACTATCTGGGGAGTATACAACCAAGCTGCAGTGTTGCAAGCGCTATAGAGGGTTAACATTCACATCACCATATCTTCCTTCCGGATACCCAATTCTCTGCTGATTGAAGAGAGGCATCATCGAACTAAGTCACTTGCCCAAGGTGACACCACAACTTGTTCAACTTGTGTCTCAGTGTCAATAAATATGTTTCAGTCTTTTCTCCGGTGTATATTGGACCATTCTAAGACCTGATTGTGTTACTTTAAAGTATGTATACCATGTATGCATGTGGATTGCAATATACATTTCACTATTTGCACCATCAAGAATTGGCAAATGCGATTTTCAACCAGCATGAAAAGTCCAATGAACTGGAATGTATTTTAGTTTAATCAAATGGTGAAATTCTCTATTCACTTCCTGAAATAGAACATGATTATTTTCTGTTAATATGTTGTTTACTTTTCTGGCGAGCGTCAAACACCTTTCAGGTAAACGTTTGTTTGTAGTTTAAACGGAGTTTTAAACCTATTTTGAGTGGAATTAAATTTAAATAATTCACTCATCACGGAACCTTAAATATGGAAATGTGTTTATTTTAATTCTGGAGTGTGAATACGTCTACAGCTGCCTCCAATCCGCCGAGAAGACGTAAAGTTTACAAGTTTACATCACCCGCGGTCTCAATTCCAGCATTTCCCTAAAATAATAAACTCCCTTTTACCATCGTTTATCTGAATCGTCTTGCCATTTTCTTTGTACTGCTAGGACTGAAGATCACATGGCGAGAAGTACGTACAATTGCGTGTCGATTACTTAGCTTAGGTTGACCTCAGTGTTTTACCTATATCATGTCAGTCTCTGACATTTGAATATATGTTATGTCTGGTTTGAATGAAAAGTTGGGAATGTTATTGCTGGTGTTATTAGTTTAATGTGTGCTCTAGCAGGTGTCGTTAGAGGGCGCTACGACCCAGCATGCCCAATGGCGATTGGCTGGGAATCAGATACAGCATACGTCTTTGTCCATGTGTGGCTTCGCTGCCAATTCATCTTCTAGACATTAAAAAAAAATACTTGCATTTTTTCTGTAATTGCCATTTTAAAGTTAGATGAAAGAGAAAACATTCACCTTTGTATGTTGAATGAGTGCAAAACTTCGCTAAAACATCTTCATTGTCGTACACACACAAAAAAACGCATTAGGAAATGCATCCTCTTTGGAACTTAATTCATATTTGTAAAAGAAACCAATGCATATATGCTTATATTTCGCAAGGCTTTCAAAACACACTGCCTAATTTAGATTATACGTGTTCTATTAATTGCTACCAATCCTAAAGTCAATCCTAATACGTTGATGCTTCTGAAGAGAGGTGTAAAACTGCCGACTTCTATTGATGATGGAACTAAGGTAATGGCCAAGTAGAGCCACCGAACACTCCCAGTGTATGTATGGACATTCTAACTTACTGTAGCTTGTTATGTCTTATTCTATCACGGCTTGAACAGGTTCTCAAGTAGGTTCCACGTATTCCTTTATAGAATTGTTGATGACGTGCATGTAGCTTGTGGTATAATCTCAAGACACATCTCAGAAAGTTGTCAAATATTTATACGTTTTCAGCAATTTTCATAAATGTGTTCTAATTGTCTATTCCTTTTCCGCAAATTTCATAAATGTGTCCTAATTTTCTATACGTCTTCCGCAAGATGAGCGAGGAGACACTACAGTTAATATTAGAACACCTCAATAAGTCAGCCAAGTTTCCAGTGCTTCCATTGTTGTACAGGACCATGAAATACAGTAGCTGCTCTGAACTTTAAATGTTATAATTGTGTTTGAGTCCAGGACCCTGTCGCTACTGGAATTCAAACCGGAGTGATATGGACGTGACATAGCTACAATTGGGCAATACGACTAAAACTAAATTTAATATGAATATTATTTATCCTAAATACTAGTATGCGATGTTTCTAGCAATTTGATTGGTTGAGAGGTGTTCCAGTCAAAAGTCATTCTGGCCGTATACAGTTTTAAAATAGTTATGTACTCTGGATCACTTCACAGACACAGCTAGAACCATAATAATTCAGAGATCTTAGGAGATGTTCATAAATTCAACGGCAACCATTGACATTGTAAAGTATATTGCTTTACAGTTTCTTACAATAATTATTGTGCCATCATGTACCTTAATTCAAGCTGGTTTCTGTGATACGTGTAATAAAATACACTACTAAACTGTGTCTTCACATGGCAGAACCATTCACTTCTTTCATAAAAGAGGATGTAATCTGCTTGCAGCTCGTTGTCATTCCACATCCACCAATCTATTTTAACTTGAGTTGCTAGACGGAGAGACATTATACAAGTTTTATTAACTTTATATTGTAAATAATACTCACCGTCTGCAACTGAAGTGAAGTTTCCGACATCAAAATCGTAGTAATCTTCAACAGTCGGATAATCTGTGAACATAATGTCGTCTAGGTTAACGGAATCTGTCATCGTTGACCTAAGACCTACACGTGGTCCTCACAAGTATTTCCGATATTTCAAATCAGGAACTGAAATGTGATATTCGTCAAGGTACTTCTAGAATATTTATGTTCTACTTAATGGTAAGATAGGATGCGTAAGTGTAATACCAAACTCCATTTCTCTTATCTAATTGTCTCTCTAGGGGAATGGGACACGATTTGATCTTCATAGTGGTCCTAGATATGTTAAATCGTCTTATTTTAGCTTTATATCTGAACACAATGAAGTTTTCGACTGTTGAGATAGTTTGTTTAGTTTAGAGCATTAACCCTCTCCCTGCTGGACTATTACAAACACTGCTAGGACACCACCTCTGGTTGCCGCCAGCATGGAGATTGTTAAAGCAGCAGCTACGAGGTAATCATCTATATTTTATTAAGATTATCATTGGTTATTTGTATGTGTGTGTGTGTGTGTGTCTGTGTGTGTGTGTGTGTGTGTATGTGCGTGCGTGCGGGCGCGAGTGTGTGTGTGTCTGTATGTGAGTGTGTGTGTGTGTATGTGAGTGAGTGTGTGTGTGTGTGTGTGCGTGTGTGTGCGTGTGTGCGTGTGTGTGTATAAGTGTGTCGTAGACATTTCAGGTAATCGTTGAAATAAATAGTCATTACTGTATTTATAGCATTACTTTCTTATGCATTATCTATCTTGTTGTGTTATACTTAGTAGTAACTACGTGGTGACTGTGATATTTGTGCACGAATCTTGACAGTGACTCTAAACCCTAACCAATCAACCATTTAACTAGTATTCCAACATTGGAGATTTCATGAGACTACAGTTAACTGAGCTAATGAATGCCAATATTGTAAGTCGGTTAACTGATTCACCCACCTACATAACTGTTTATCATAATGCTAGACGTGATTAATAAGATCTATCATGATAAAATGTTGAATTATTCCGTGTAGACTTGTTTCTTTGCCTCTGATGTACCACCAGTGGTTTATGAGAATAATGTTGAGCTTGCATTCGCCAACGTTTTACGTTTCACTCAATGCCACCTACATACAAATAAAGCCGCATCATCTGATGGACATTTAACTTCAGAGTGGCTGGAACAAGCTTTACTTCTAATATATACAACGGAATCTGCTAGAATTATTTTGACATGTCATCAAAACATCACACTAATTGTTATTTGGTGTACAGCATAGAGAACCAATCTATTACTAAAGTACATTTTTTAGATACTAATATTCGTCATTTCAGCTACACAAAATCTACAAATACTCATCCTAATGCTGATTTCAAAAAAATTGCAAGAATGTTTGCTATTTTGAATATCTAGGTACAAGTGCAATACTGTTACAAGCATACAGACAAGTGCAAATTATTCTAAAGATATGCTAGAGAAACTTTCTAGGAATCTGAGTTATGGCTTTCCATTCCTTTAGTCACCATTGGTCAACGACCTCAGATATTTTACTGAGACAGTCTCTCTAGTTATCAGATATATCATGATCAGTAAAGTCGTAGGAAATTGAAGTATGTTTTCAACTGTAAAACTTTAAACCAATTCGAGAGTACAAATAATATCATACATTATACCGTTAAGTTGCCTCTTTATATTATGTCTGTATATTACTGTCTAATTATACTGTTTTTGAACTGCACAATACAAAAACATAACCACCAGTTTGGAGGTCATGTGATTGGAAACTGATTAACCCTCGTTTATGAAGACATCAATATCCACGAGTTCATCGCGTGTTTAGAGTACATTATTTGTTGAATGATTGTCGGAGTAATGAAATTTCATTGAGAGCCTGGCTCCAATCTCTTCACACAATGTCTCCACGCGGAGCTGTATCTTCTTCAGAGACGACCTTCCCAATCAAGTACAATGTTGCTCATTAATACATGTTTCTCCACTGTACATACTGTTTGATGAAGATGGTATAACTACGTAATGTTAATAAAAACAATTATAAAAACGTGTAGTCTCAGCATTTTAAAACCACATCCCAATTGTGTGAGTATTTCTAATTTTTCATTGCATTAATGAAATATTTGTTTTGAGTTAAGACGCCATAATGTGATGTTAATGGAACTCTTATTGATAAACGTTTAAAAATATGTATTAGCGGTAGGTTTTTTTTAAGGTAAAGCTCGCACGATGATTGGTCACTACCGATATTTCCTGGTGGCAACTGATGATGTACGTACTGAAGAAGATACTGCGTACATACAACTCATTAATTGTCATAATTGTACAGACAGGCGCATAATACGTCGGGAAGACTACGAGTATTATGAATTTTCTAATTCTTCAAGGTTTTCTTTTATTGATGCAGATACAATTCCGGTTTATTTTTTGGTTTCACTACAATGCTATTACGTCGTATTTTCTGTAGACTATTGTCATCAATTAGTGCATTCATCATTTGGCATTCTAACTTACGCATCTGCTAACATGTACTTATATAAATAATCAACGGATTCCTGTTCATAAACACTAATTAATAATCGGTGTCCAAGACCACTTAAAACCCAAACAACCTCATCAAACGGTTCCGAGCCAGACGACAGAGGTAAACACAATACGGACTAGATAAACTCATTGTGTATATCCTCATAGCAATCAAACTGTCGTGTCGTGATGAACCCTTTTACTAAACACCAGAATCCAAATAACAGACCGAACGCACATGGCAGTGAACAGATTTTGAACATCAGCCAGATTTGGGTGCAAGAAAGGAAACACTGGGTCATAATTCGACCTCTTACGACTTCTTGAGGTATACGAAGTACGTAGGACTTGTAAACATTAGTTGTAAGCATTGGTTGGAAGCTCCGGTTGAAATCATTGCCTGGAAACACTGCTTGAAAGCATTGCGTTGAAGCACAGGTTGGAGACATTTGTTGTAGGGATTTAATGTAGGCTCTGATTGTCGGTTCTGGTTGTAGGTTCTGGTTGTAGGTCATGTTTGTAGGTATTGGTTGAGGACATTGGTTGTAAACATTGTTTTTAGGAATTTGTTGTTGGCATTGATTGTATACGTTGATTGCAGGCAATGGTTGTAAGCAATGATTGTAGGCGTAGGTTTTGGCATTGGTTGTAAATATTGATTGTTGGCTCTGGTTGTGGGTATTGGTTGTAAGCATTATCTAGACGGGTTCAATAATATTTAGGAAATATGGATTACTTATTGAAGTAGTTTTGTCAATAATTGTGTGTTATCTGAGGTCACGGAATCAATACTAACCAATATAGGTCATGCTACATCAAAACAATTACACCGCGATAACTAAACAGCTTATGGTCTCGATGTTGAATAGTATTGTTGATGATACTTCAGTGTAAGGAGGTATAATGTTCGTCAGACTGAAGCTATTCGACCCCTGAATCAAAATAATGTATGGCAGTTTGTTCTTCCTCCTTTGATTTTTTTTCTTGCACTTGAAGTAATGCGCAAATAAAAGTAAACAGTCCGGTCATACGTACGGCTTGCGGCATATTTCGTTTTAAGTTCACTTTTACTTTTTATTTTTCTCTTCAGAAACAGGATATATTAAGCATGTGCGACATTTTCAGTGTGTTATAACATAGACAGTGACGCAATACTGTGCGTCAAACGACACAGGTAAATACCTTCAGATACAAATACTCCATACAAGCCTTTAACCTGCTTGCATCTACTTAAGTAATTCACTCGTGCTCATGGTATGAAGTAGCCCGGATACATGTACGTTACGCAAACCTGGAACATGTTCCCGTTAATTCCACTTGACTAGATCCTAGTTCCACATTGATCACGGCATTTTGCCATTATTCATGCCATCCTGCATCCCTGTACAATACTTTCTCTCAATCAGAGATAGACATTAATGTTACGCGTCAACATTATTCGCAAGCATTGTCTCAAGTTCAATTTAAGAATCACATTTTGTGAATGGAATGTAGGTCAGTACCTATCTATAATGATGTAAATGTCGATAACTAAATACATTCATTTATTAGCAAATTCAATAACGAAAGATCTCCTACCGCGAATTAACCATCTATATTTCAATAGTCGCATATGGTTTAATCATGCATAAAGAAATAAAGCAAAGTTAATTATTTATCGATGGTGTACCCGCTGACCTCTGGTTGTTCATACTGTGTTGTATCAACTTTAGGAAACGAAGTGAATGGAACTGACTTATCTAATCACAATCCGTTCTTGTGTCCATTCTCAGCTTTGATCTCCTTCCGGTGTTTTCGCACGCATACCGGAAGTAACTCAGTCAAGATGCGGTCAGTGCTTGGTCGTGTTGTTGGCATCGCACTTTATGAACTTTCCGGTCAACCACATCGCTGTGGCTGATCCATGTTAAATGGTGAGAATGAATATGTGATTGTTGTGTATAGCAGTTTAAAGAAAAATACAAAACCGATAGGCATGACGTGACACCTAAAGAAATTAATTCTTCGGCTCCATGGAGATGCATCCTATATTAGAGTGGAACATCACATTGACATTTCTATATTGAAATAAATTCATGCACTTCAAAGAAAATGTCAGATGGCGATACACGGGCGATAGTTTTATAGCACAATAGTGCTGAACAAAATATTTAACTACATGTTCACTGTTCAGTGTTGCGTACTACTTATTGAGTGCAAGCTGTTATGATAGTGGCATATGCAGCGAAGGTGCAAATCGTTAAATGTCATAGTTTAGCATGAAGATATAGAATTGGGTTGCAATAATCGAGAATTAACAATCTCTGATAAAGCCTTTATTTAAGCTGGCGTGACTACAAACTGAGGCATCATGAAGTCACTAGTCACGGGTCACCAAGACGGCGATGTGAAGGAATGGTCAGTGTTCCAATAGTGCTGAATTCGCAGAATCAACAATCGCTCGTCTGATTACCTGTTACTTAGACAACAGCACGCTCTGCCAAGTCTATAACTACGTCACCGATTTGCCGTACTCTTTACTCTCCCCTCTTTCACAGGTCTCCCTAATCCTATATCCAAGTTTGTGAACCATTGATTCCAAACCACGTTAATCCTCTGATGTCCGGTGGCCCTGTTTGCGGTGGTCAGTTAGTGTTAGCACTGGTCAGTGCCAGTCATAGCATTGGTCAAGAACGCTCTGGACGGCTGCTGGCTATCACACAAACTCGATTGTTCCCGTACCATTCCACAAATTAACGTTAGTTCTGTGTTTGAGCCTTATCGAACGCAGGTTCATTTCTACTTGACGGACATTCCTAAGGATTAGTAAATTCTGGTTGGTGATTCTTGCTGAAGGGTCTACAGAGAATTCTGGTGCTCGTGTTAAGAGAATCAAGTGCTTTCACGAGTGTTCCCTGTTCATTAGAAGAAGTGCTAACATCGATCTTTTAAAGACGAACTGCTAGATTTGTATGATGTGTCACAACTAATACTTCAGCTAACAGTAGATGTAGGAGTCAATTTCAGTCAGTTGCAGTCAATGAATAGATACGCGGTGTATGTTGTGGAATTGCCATCTGAGATGACTGCCTAGAGTTTGTGGAACTTATTTTTAAGGTGCTCTCTCGTTACGTTTCAAACTGTAGTTGGAAATATCCCGTTTCAAATGTCCAAAGGGCCTATACTAGTCTATATGTGAAATTGTGGTGACGGTCACTTGTAATGTTGTTGCCCTAGATATTTGATCAAGTGTATTCCGATTCTAGTATATGTTATTGTTGAGAAGTTGGTGTTTGAAATAAAATACTTATTGGAAAACTAATAATAGCAAATTTTCATTGTCTTTAATAACTCTATCGCATTCACTTCTCTTCTTCAATACCGACCATTGATATTCATACTGAAATCATTGCTAAACTTGGCGTGTTATTATAATATCATTTAAATTGTTTTGTGCATGATTGATTGATCAGCGGTATACCGAGTTACCCTCCTACACCGTAGTCACTTCTTTATTACGCTTGATGCAATAAGATGTCAAGGTGATAGTTTGCTTCATTTATTTCTAAGGCTTCGGTGAAAATATTTCAATATGAAATTATGCCTCGCTCGATAGCATAAAGAATAGTAAGAATAGATCTTGGAAAAATGGTTTCATCACATAAATACATTAATGATAGATTATTCACGGTGTAGGGATGTGTATTGGCTATGACGTGCTATCTAAGCTCCATGAACGATTCAGCTATCAATGTTGTCTATTATGATGCATTCACCAAACATATTGACTGATTTAATATGGTTCAACATCCACCCTCCAGCGGTGCATGCGGGTATTAATAATTAGCACCGTGTTGTGGAATATACTCACACTTCCATTTCAAATAAAGGTAAATTATAAACGTTGAATCTAATCCAATACATTTGTATTCGCTGCATTATTAATTTCGTCCAATAGTCTACGATGCCAGTATAAATAGTATTCGATATTGTGGATGTGATACCAAAGGAAACGGCCATTGATCTGTGGTTGTTTATAGGTGTGTCTTCATTAATCTAGTTTGTTGGTGCATAGGTGACTTGGTATACATTTTACCGAAAGACTGAATTACGTCATCAATTCTACAATTGTATAAACCAATATGTATGAATCACCTTAGAGAACGTTAATTTTCAGTTTCGCGGTACTAACGAGTCAAATGCTTCTGCATATGTATCACCTTGATACCAATATTACAAATGAAATTACAATTTTAATCATTAATGTTCTACATGCAATGGATTGCCGTGGCATATTTACATATTCACCACGGAAAGTAGAGCATAATCTTCATGTTCTTATGCATGTATACTGTAACTAGACTACTTATGTCATCATCCGTACTGTACCACTACTTATGTCATCATTCGTAATATATTAGTAAGCTACTTACGTAATCAATTGTAATATACTAGTAGGCTACATATTTCATTCGAAATATGATGGTATAGGCCACTTATGCCATCAATTGTAATATACCAGTAATATGCTAGTATATGCTACTTATATCATCATTCGTAATATACTAGTATAGGCTACTTATGTCATCATTTGTAATATACTAGTAGGCTACTTATGCCATAATTTGCAATATACTAGTACTTATACCATCACATGTAACATACTAAGTACTTGTCATCATTCGTAATATATTAGTACTTATTTAATTATTCGTAACATACGAGTATTTATAAAATGCAATACAACTATTCCTACCGTTCATAACGTCCTCGAATGACCTTGAGAGGTGATCCACGCTGTCCACTCAATATGTCCACTACACTCAGCAGATATGTCCGCACTTTCCACCGTACGAGATACCTGTACGTAAGCTATAGGTAATTATATCCCATGGGCGGACACCGGTAATGCCCATTCAGATCAACTCGGCATTTATCGGATTAAGTGTCCCCTGTACATCTGGCTTGGTGGTCATCGATACCTAATCGATTCAGGCCATTGATGTTCAGCATGGTCTATTGAACACAAAACTGCCATTACCGAAGTTGATTGTTTTCCAAGGAGGACACGGTTTGATAGTTGATACAAAATCATTCTGATTGTGGACCCAGATCGATGACTTCGATCTGTTTTCATTCAAATATAGTTCTTAAAATAAGTATTTGTTTAAAAATAGTCAGTCAAAACAGTCTTTGTTCTTTCGAAGTGAATAATGCACAACCTCTTCTGTGCATTTCAGCTGGATTAATGTGGGCGCCTGGTAACAGCATTGATGTGTTTGATATCAAACCACACTGGTTATCATTACTGTCATTGATATGCATATTGCATGTTCCTTGTACATCAGAAATGATAATCACTATAACTAGTGCAACCAGATGATCGTCCCTAGCAATTACTTTATGCTAAACATGTCTACGTGCATTACTTATGCAAATTCACTGGAGCAGATGTAGTAAGTTGGACAACTTTTTTCAATCCTTTTCTGAATATGTTTAAATCAATCAAATCAGTCCCTAACAAACAACAAACACAACCTTGAAGAACTTCTATTCGATAAATTTCCCTATTGAATAATAGTTTCTTTCCGGTGTATGATATCTTGTAACGCCTGTTGCTAGTACATGTTCTACAATATGATATCTTGTAACGCCTGTTGCTAGTACATGTTCTACAATATGATATCACACCTACATGTATCTTGATAAACACAATAATGCGCTGTTTCTAACAGTCGTGAACTTCAGATGGACACAGGTGCTTATGGGTTTATGGTAATAGTCTTCCAGAAGAATGTGCGGAAACTTAATTGAGTGCCTCGGGCAAAGAACATGCCCAAATTGAAATGCATACTAGTTATATTACTCATTAATTATTCTCTTCATATAGCTGCTGGTAATAGCAATTGTGACTTCTTCTAGCAACCACAGTTATGATATTGGAGAACGAATATTTGGATATGTCATATGTTTGGTTACATTCACTCACTGTTCTACAAAGTCAAGTTTACATACGTTTGCATGTATAATTCTTTGTAAGACGTGATATTTGCAGAGCAAGACATACATGATTAATCAAATACTGTTACATTCATGTAGGCATACTTCTATACATTTCAGAAATGTTCTCAATTTATATTAAAGATATCCTGTAATTATATGTGTTGTCTTCTTTGCATAATATACGTGTACGTTCAATTCTAAACCTGTCAATTATAGCGTGTTCTGCCAATGCTCATTTGTCCAACGAATGTTTCATCATGCTGCCTGGATAGAACTTACTTTTAAAATTTCTCATACTTGTTCTTTTTTATGTTCATTCTATCTACCAGCTCGAAAATGTTTGTATGTATTATTCAAAACAAAACCTCTAACTATTTTTAGAGAGTCGATTGATTTCTTGTTTCTACATACATCAGTCCAATGTATGATATATGAAAGTTACTAAATGACCTTGGATATCCAGTAAACAAATGCCTGTTTACCGAGGGCGACATATCTATATCTAGTTATGAACATTCGCATCTGTACTCTAATCATCAAATATGATTTCCCGAGTTTCTGCTCAGAAAGTCATTATATGAACATCCATCTGATCAATTTCGTGGCGACTCAGATGACCTTGTCACTTCCTGTCGGTTTCAGAGCCTCGTTCTGAAACCGAGGCTGTCACTTACAATTTCGTAAATTGCAGATCTACCCTGGACGTCCTTGTGAAATGTTGTCAGATGAGGCAAGGTTGGTTGTCAGATGAGGCAAGGCTGGTTGTCATTTCAGCCATTGGACGTCAGCGTCGTTGATGAATTATGTCTTATTAGTCTCAATAACTGTGCTCTTGCATTAATCTGGCTATGCCAAACGATCCTTATTAATAATGCAATCCAAACGTGTAGATATATTATGCTAGCCGTGTTCGACGCCTATCTATTCTAAATGTATTTATATATTTCATCGGTGATGATACCACAGCTCAATGTCCTTAAATAAGAACACTTGGAAGTCCTCTTAATATCAATACTGCAATAGAATGTCCTTTAACCCTCTTCGTGCTGAAGACAAAAGAAATATGTGCTAAAGAGCAGTGGCTGTGCCAAATCCAGCAGGAAGAGGGTTAAACAATGTGACTTGGTTTCATCGAAGTAATTGCTGAGTCAGCTATTTTATAGAATTGTTTAACTTTAAATTACGAGTTACGTAGTTCTTGATATACGGGTGTAGATCTATATATATTGGTATGGTTTGCCAATATATTACTTAGATATTATTTATTTCTTCCAGTCTGTTCAATGATAATCAATCTCATTAAAATCAGATCTCAGCCAACGGTATTGAGACTGAATGATAATAACACTACCAATCTATTTCGCGGGGGGCCATAGTTGATTTTTATATACGTATATCCGTTCTGTGATTAGTGATTTTATATTTACAATAGAATTACAATTATAAATTACGATTGGACTGTCGCAGAACATGCAGGTGTTTGTAATGATTGAACGTTTTTGTAAGTACAAGAAAGGAATCGAAGTGATCCGAGCTTTAGATAAATCAATTTGTCTGCTCTGTATTGAACAGGTGATTTTGGTTAAATACAGCATATTGAAACTCTTGTCCCATGTATATTTGAGCTAATGTAACATAAGTACAAATATCTCAATTAATAGTATATGTACTCTGCATCTCTGTAATTTATTGAATTAGCAATTATGGACAAGCATTTGGTATATGTAATGTTGACAAAAACATGACCAATAACATTGAATTTTACATTCATGTGCCTTGTTGCTTAGTACAGCTGTAGCTACAATTGAGCGTTCCGCTACAAATGCCAGTCTGGTTTCACGAGCCACTTTTATCACTACAGTAATTTTATCTATTCATATTCTCATGATTCTACAAGTACTCTATCGAAAATAGTTTTTCATTCAATGGACTTGGACTTGTAGCGGGTCCCCAATATTTGACTTGCAATCAATTGTAGCTACAACTGTTCATCACCAAGCCTTCCTGGAGGACTATTTGACTCTTTTTGGATCAGCAAACCTTCCTACTTAAAGGTGTCGTTATGTATACGATAGTCACACCGATTCCGTGGCGTAAACCTTCGAGCGCCTGCCACGGAGTGCGGAAGGTCGATTTGGCAAACCCAGT
>JAUTBV010117389.1:0-13468 GCA_032361325.1 Lepetodrilus fucensis
GGAAGGTACCTCTACCCATCGTAGTATTATCTGCTGATGGGAGAGGAAGACCTTCCGTGACGTACCTCCTGTGCTGGTAGCGAGATACGCCACGTAGCGCCAGATTAAGCTTGAATATGGACATGCCCATATCAAGCATCCACGGGAGCCCGCCTTGATGTGCGGGTCTCGTGGGACCATTTAGCAAACTGGTCATCCGGCACCTGGTTGTTCGCACAGGTTCCTCCATTGTGATGGGGTAGCCCTGTGGATCAACCAGCGAAGCCAGAAAGGGCTTGACCTGGGTCAAAGCCTTTTCATAGGTATTGCTACCCAGAAGACTATCTGGCTTCTGGGCCTCAGACTCAGAACAAATTCCTGGGGGAGGGGGAATTGGCATTCCCGCACCCCTCGGGAACCACCCCATAGATGGTCCGTATCCACCCCATAGATGGTCCGTATCCACCCCACGAGAAGGGAGGATACATAGCCCAGTTCATCTCGCCCTGTGATGAGGGAGAGTACCCACCGGAGGGTACCCCAGTGAGCCAGACCCGAGTCTGACTCACCTCTCATCACCTGCGTGAAATTGTCGTCAGCCGACGAACAATTTCTGGACACCCGAGTGCTCCTTGCCTCACCTTCCGAATCACGTCGTGATCCGGAACCAGAAAGTGCAACACAATCTGCAGCAACAGATTTTGATGTCACCTTTGCTAATGCCCGACCAGCCCGTTTCACCCAGCCCGACCAGCTCACTAGCTGGCTCAGAGTGTCACTCAGCGTTAGCGCGGATGTCCGCGTCACAGAGAACCGTCTCGGAGTAGGCACTGCTTACGGGGAAAGGATTTCTCCCGTCACCCGAAAAGTCCGTGCCTAAAATTTGTTCCACTATCTCCCCTGAGAGAGAATTGGAACCGGAGGATTTGCCGTTTCCCGATAAACCCGCCAAATCCCCTGTGAGACAAACTGCATCGGCAGCATCCGATGCAGTTGGTCTCATCCACCCCCGATTCCAAGGACAGCGGTCCTTGGAATCCATCTACTGATTTCTGTAAATCAGCAGATGTGGGAGTGGGTGGCTGGAGAAAAGAAAGTGACTTGCTAGACGCCCGTGTTGTTTTGCATCTAGCTGTCACCTTCTTAACAAGTAATGGAACGTGGTTCCATTACTTGTCTCCTCAGCCTGCGCAAATATGACAGGTCTCATTTTTAGCGCATGAACGATGGGACTTATATCGTGCAAGTCCCAAGGAGCCAAATAATAGGGGCATACAGAATCCTGTGCACCAGGACACCGACGCGAAGCCATATTATCAGCCATATTGTTTTTTTGCTTCGCGAGAAAACGAGTTAAATTTTACATAATTATATAAGTGAAACGATAATGGGAGACAGCCAACAGAGTACTAAAGGTATTAGGATACTGCAGACTGTCTTGACTTGTTCCAGGGGGCTTGTTTGATTTTCTTCGCCGAGAGAAAAATCCACCACGTGTTGTAGTCTCAAGCCAAGCATGGAAAAGGAAGACACTATCTGCGCATGCCGGGATTAGACGAGTTTCCCGGTGCGTAGCGCAGCGCCGCTTGGCAAAAGTCAAGCTTTATTTTTCTGGCGAAAATACGTAAGTTGTGAACGTTGGCTATTCTGGGCAATTAAGTGGATATCCAGTGTGTGTTTTGGAGTAAGTATGAAATAGAAAGGGTTTGTCAGATAACCCTTTTCTATTTTTTAGCACATATTCTGTACAGAGAAATATGTGGCTGAAAACATCTTATTTTACACGGAAAAGTCCAAATTTGCAATGTATACATTTTTATGTCACTATGACAGTTTTCCCACGTCTGGAAAGAATTGGAAAGTTTTCCATCCTAATATTATGGAAGGTATTTTACATATCTGCTAGTCAAAAATCCTGGCGATAAGGCCCCTTTATCTTTTTAATTTTCTGTAACAGAAATGAGAGACATTGAAAACAAAACAAAATGTTTTACTTTGTACTTTCATCGGTAAGTAGTCACGGCCGTGTCATGTGATGTGTCGTTTGTAGTGTCAACAACAAATGCAGACGACAGATCGTGTTACATTTCAGCTGCTAGTTTAGGAGATATCGTCATTTGAACTTGGAACATTTTTGGTATTAGTGATCAGAGATGAAAACTGCACATGGTTACGGTAAGCTTTTGTAAATTCCCTATATATGTTTTTTATCAATTTTACGTCGAACCGAGCCGGGCTCATCTCCCACTGATGCAATTTACATTTGATTTCTGAACTCGCAGGTATTCTCTCGTTATAACGCAAAACGTGAATGGCTCGAAAATAACCAACGAGCGAAAATAGCTGTCACATTATACAGTCTGAAAAATGTCCCACTCATTATTATTGTAGTTACACAATAACATATTTGCATTTAATGCAGTAGGCACTGTAGCACCAATATAGAAGTTACTCCTTTTACATTAATCTAGTTAACAAATAATCTCTGAGTGTCCATTCCACAATATTATTATTTTTTATAACAGCATTCATTTACAGAACTACAAGTGCATATATATATATATATATATATATATATATATGGCATAAAAGGAAGGTTTTAATATATACATCCACCACAGTATAGTCTAGTATAGGCCTTGGCCCTATTAATGACCAGGTAGTGACTATGCCGAGTTATTACTCACTTCACTTGAACGGGAAGTGAGTATAGCTCAGCATAGTCGCTACCTGACCATTATTAATAGGGCCAAGTATAAGCAGAGATACATGTACATAACTGTACATACACTGCCATATAATTTACTATAATCTGTGTTTCAGACTGATTCACGATGAGTCGCCTGTACGACACCGTGGAGCCGTCGGTGATCGACGAGGATATGCTCCAGCTAGCCGTGGAGGAACAGGGGCCTAAAGAAGAAGCAGGAAAACTAGCCAAGGCTGAGGGTATCGACTTTGGAGATGTTGAATCACTGCGACTGGATTTTAAAAGTAATAACTACAAAAAGCTATATGGATGATTACTAAATTACTAATCCGAGATTACAAAACCTTTGAGTACGATATCATGCGCAAGCTCAAATTTTATTTGCAGATTTATGAACAAAACTTTGAGTTGAGCATGAAATCATACACAGAAAGGTTTTGTAATCTCGGGGTATGTAATCATCGTTTTGATTCCAGTTGACCCATTTGTACTTTCTAGGCTGCATAATGTGAATATGAGTGAGTGAATATAGAGTTTAACGTCGCTGCGGGAATCTTTCACCCATTTGCGACGAATGTGAATATGAGCACAGGGTCAGGGCCCATTATTCGGAACATATTATCTACAATTGATTGTAAGTCAAATTTTAGGAAACTGCTACAAATTCAAGTCCATTGAACACTTTTATCACTACAATACTTGAGAATCTGATGACATAATTTTAGTTCTATTGCAGCGATAATAGTGTTATGCACTTATAGCAGGTCCCTAAAATGTGATTGCAGCTACAAAATGTTCTGAGCAACAGGGACCATGTTGTGATATAATAATACTAATAAACAAATAATGTGCAGTTTTATATAGCGCCAAATCCATGCCACAGCGTGCTCAGGGTCAATGGATCTGTGTGCACTCAATTCCTTCTCAACTCCCTGGGAAGTATACATTATTCTATGACTTATGTTTGTGTTCCCAAGAAAAACAGTCATTCTGATGATTTAGTTTTCCTGAATATTATTGTATTCTGTACTTCGTGGACTTGGGCTGACTGTTTGTCTTTTGATCGTCAGTACATCATACTTGTATTGCCTCAGGCTTTTCAGATTTTAAAAGAAATGTGTTTCAATGATCACAAAGATTTTGATTATTTCTATTTTCAGATATCCTAAAGATTGACAACTTATGGGAATTTACAAATCTTGTTAAACTGCAGTTAGATAATAATATTATAGAAAAGATTGAAGGATTGGACATGCTTGTCAATTTGGTGTGGTTAGGTAAGTGGACTCGTTTATAAATCATATTGTATTTAATTTATATCAGTCACATAGGTATTAATCCTGTATGTAGCAGGGTAGTTTTTTACTCTAATAAAGCCCTTTTTATTCTGACAACTTTCTAATTTTCATGTGCAAGTATTACCTTGGTTGTATTTTTCTTACAGATTTATCCTTTAACAATATTGAAGTGATTGAAGGGCTGGATCAGCTGACCATGCTTGTTGACTTAACGTTGTACAACAACCGGATCGGGAAGTTAGAGAACATGGACACTCTGGACAAGCTACAGGTGCTGAGTGTCGGAAACAATGACTTGAAGGAACTGGAACCAGACGTAAGTCTTCAAATAAGTTCAAGATTAATAATTTGGTACACATCAATCTTGGCACCTTTTCATGAAGCTCTTGTATCTATTCTATCAAACTTATCGCTACAAGAACACATTGGTTTCTTGGTAGATTCTAGAGCTTCATGAAAATGTGCCTTTGGTATCGTTTTTCAAAGCTCTCATATCTACTACAAGACTATAAGGACCCTTGTTGCCATCATAGTGGATACAAGAGCTTCAAGAAACCCTGTACAATAATTAGTATGGTATTTGTATCATTATTTCCATAAAATAAATAAAATCATCATACAACTGTACAGTTTTTGTATCATACTTTATTAGATATATTTTATAGAAGCAAGTCAGGTGTGGTCAGTGTACTTTTATTTCTATACATATTTTCAATGTTAACTGTACTGCTCTCCATGCCTATCACAATGGTCAAAATTGTAATGCGTGGTTCTTTTCTATACCAGCTGGGATATTTACGGAGATTCAGGTTTCTGAAGACACTGAACCTCAATGGCAACCCGTACTGTGAAGAAGAGTGGTTTAAGATGAAGGTCATCGCCTTCCTTCCAGTCCTGGAGTTCCTCGACTACAGACTCATAGATGAACAGTCGGTGAGTGGCATTAACAGCAGATTCATAGTTTAGTTCTGTAACAACTGATTAAACCTGGCTACAATGCATCTCAATTATTATTTTGGACAACAATGACCATCATAAACCTCTCCCTAAAGTTTCAAGTAGGTGAATTATTATCCAAATTAGTATTTTTGGACAACAATGACCATTGTAAACGTAAGGTTTCAAAATCCAATTTTTGAATCAGATGAACATATGATGCTAAGTGAACTCGTGCACTGACTTTTGTGTTGCTCAGAGGATGGCGGCGTACGAGAGGTTCCAGCTGGGTATTGAGGAGCGGCTGGACAACGAGAGGAAAGCCCAGGCCAAGCAGGATGAGCAGGAGAGGATGGCCAAGGAACTGGAACTCCACACGGTGAGCTGAAAGCCTAGGTGTTCCTGTGGCAGGGATAAAAATTAAAACTAGCCTGCTAACCCGGACCATTTCTCCTAATGCTAAATGTATCCTAAGGACTAGTAGAAATTCATAGCATTTGTTATTTGTATCACTACCATATTCAGGGTATTGTTTCTTGAAGCTACGAGACCATAGCGTGCTCGTAAATGCATGATCTCCATGCATTAGATATCGCTACGAGAGGCCTTGTGGTCTTGTAGTGGATGAGAGCTTCGAGAAACGTTAGCCAGGCTAGTAAGTTTTAAAGTTTCTATTGCTGCTGTGGCCAACTGTAGTTTTCCAGAATTCCAGTGTTGGAACCGTTATGTCATGTGCACCTGTATAACAATACTGTGACTGTTGCAGGCGGGCTATGTGGAGTACTTGAATGGACCCAGTCTGTTTGACAGTATGTACTCTGAGGATGCCGAGGGTCAGAAGTTGAAGGAGATGCCGGGTGTGGATGAATTGCTCATTGGATATCCTTTTATCACAGTGTTTGAACAGGAATCCTCTTCAGATACAATTTACACATGCACATGTACCATTTTACTAAAATATTCCGTAAATTATGTTCACTCTTCGTAACAATTTGTTTAGGTTTTCCTATATTTTTTTATTGGAATATTCACTCTTTTTGTAAAGATTTTTAGTTTTTCCTATAATTTTATTTCATAGGAATACCTTGTTTCCTTACCATGTTTACAATATACTATAACAATATGAATACACAACTGCACATTGCCACAATTCACTCAATGACCATGTTCCCTCTACTGGATTAAACACAAGCGCAGTTTATATGGCATCCCCAGTTGCCTGTAGCAGGAACAAATCTCCATCCAACTTTACGTTAAGCATGTAACTGACAAATGTGTTGCACGAGCAGCTTATTTCCTTAACCAGCCGACGTTCAAGGAGAGCTTTGTGAAGGTCTGCCACCAGATATTCGACTACGGTCTGGCGGAGAGCAAGAAGCGGCAGGCGGAGGTCAGTCAGTTCTGGGAGTGTGTGGAGGAGGCCAAGTCTGAGAACAAAGCCATGGGCATGAAGACAATAGAGGCCTTTATCCTGGAGAAGAAGCGGGTATGAACCTTCTTCACTAGTACTGATTAACCCTCTCCATGTTCACTTATACTGATTAACCCTCTCCATGCTGGATGAGACTCGGACACAGCTCTTTAGGGCATCTCCAGTTGCCTTCGGCATGGAGAGAATTAAATAATGGGTCTAGATATAAGGATAAGTAATCCAATTGAATACTTATGTTGGTAACTTTAGTGATACATGTATTTTAATAAATATTTTGATATTTTTCAAGAAAATATTCACAAAAACCAGTAGTGGAAATAATTTGATTTCTACCTTCACAATAGAATTCAACAGAGTTCTAACCCTTGCTGCTGTGTTTTCAGATATTTGAGGAGGTTGTGAAGATCACAGACCAGAAGATTCAGGACAGCAAGCTGGCCGACTACCAGACCCAGACTTCAAACTTGTGGGACCAGCTGATGGGTCTGGAGCTACAGCTGGTGGATCAGCTGGAGGTAACTATTACTGTGAAAATAAAATTTGGAAATCATACACAATGTCAGTATTGTGATGCTATTAACATAATTCTTTGAAATGATGGTCATTCAGACAATTTAGATTTTGATCTGATAATACTGTTCCATTCTTCATCTCCAGGAAGTGATAAAAGACTTTGAGCGGAACATGCAGGATATGGTCTCTAACTTCACGGAGCAGGTCCAGGGATTCCTGACACAATGTCGCGACCTAGAGAACCAGCACCATGAGCGGATGATGGAGATCGCCATAGTAACGCTGGAGAAAGTCATCAAAAACGAGCTGGACGATGAAATATCAGAAGACCTCAGAATGGTGGGTACTGGTGCAATCATGAAATGCTGCATTTGCCACTGAAATTACTAATTTAACTTCACATTTGTAATGAATATGGAGTTTAATTTTCCCGCAGCGATGTTAAACTCCATATTCACTCACTCACTGTAATGAAAGTTGTGGTCAAAGGGAGATAAATCTTGCCCATATTGCTATCTTATGTAGTTCCCATAATTTTTACAATTTATTTAATTAAATAGGTATATTGTAGTTTATTATTTGACCACCCTGGGTACAGTTGTTCCAAAAGCTAATTACATGTTAGAAAGCAACTTAAAGTTAACAATTTCATTTACCTTTTATTTTTACAATAATGACTCGTTCCTCATTTTCTAAGTCCCATATATATCAATTTTCAGCATGTTAGTCTATTTATCAGTTAGAATGAATATTAGCCTGTTAATTGTCATTCTTTCAGCTGTTTGTGGACAAAGACACAATCAACAACGCTGTGACCTCCTCACACGACGTCCACTTGCTGAAGATCGACAACAAGGAAGACGACATGGTGACACGGATCAACCAGCGGTTGAAGACCATGATTGAGAACATTCACGCGGATGAGGAGGTGAAGAGGAACCGGCGGCGAGTGGCGGAGATTAACCACCTGATCGACAACATGCGGGAGGATGTTGACAACCTAGAGCTGGTGCAGTCTGCCTAGAACTGAAGCAAACCACCGCGACACCGTAATACTTGGACATTTTACTGTGATAAGACCATAACACACAACTTGTGAAATAAAATTGTATATTTGGCATTAGACCATACACAATTTGTGAAGTGACATCTTATATTGATTGACATTGAATTGTGCCTCTCATTTGAATCATTTTTCAGCATTTTCAAAACTGTCACAATTGGCAACCATGGGATTATGTTTCTTGTCCTCTCCGATACCTATCATCTTGACAATGGTCAACATATTTAATGCCGGCTTGTTAAGTAGCAATTGAAGTCCATTTCATTGTTGTTCAAACTGGCCATAGTTACATTTAGTAAAGAAATGTTTGTCCATGAAAGATCAAGATGACAGTATCAGAATGTACATAATAAGTAAATTGTAAATATGGAAATTTGTTTATTGTATATCTGAATAAATATTGAAATACTGAAATTTGATGTTAATAATGTATCCTGAATTACCATATATTGGATGAAGTGGTGAACATATTCTAATATTCACTGGTTTTAGCAAATATCTAAGTAAAACAAATGCATCCTCCTTTGATGGTGTGCATAAGTTAAAACAAGTCCAGATAATATTCATGACATGGAGCGGAAGTCCAGGATCATTCTCCACTGTTCATCATTTACTGTCAGGTCTTGGATCCAATTCCCACATATCGTCTGTTACATTTAGTTACAAGCCACGATACACACCACAAACACTGAATCTGTAACTATCATGATATCCTTCGCCGACAGTGTCAATCACAATATGGGGCCCGCCTAGTGCGAAGGGTCAGGGTGCTATCTGGCAAAGGAAGCCTTCTGTTTGATGGAGGTGTTCTCGCTGCACCAGTGAACGAACAGCGTGGAGGCTGCCAGTCTGGTTCTCAGTTCGTACACGTCAATGTCATGGTACCACTCCACATTTCCCCACTTCTGAGTCTGAAATTATGACAAAACTATATTTTATTTCTTTCATAAATTTACTTTACCCTTCTCTCTACTGGAGGCAACTGGAGATGCCCCATAGACATGCAATAGCGTAGTAATTGTACTTGGTAAGGTTATGGACAATATGAAGTAACATGAATTAACCTGACACTTGTTCCAGCAGTTACATACTACTGACAGCGTACCTGATACTGTTGTTCTAGATAGCAGTTACATACTAGTGACAGCGTACCTGATACTGTTGTTCCAGACAGCAGTTACATACTAGTGACAGTGTACCTGATACTGTTGTTCTAGACAGCAGTTACATACTAGTGACAGCGTACCTGATACTGTTGTTCTAGATAGCAGTTACATACTACTGACAACGTACCTGATACTGTTGTTCTAGATAGCAGTTACATACTACTGACAGCATACCTGATACTGTTGTTCTAGATAGCAGTTACATACTACTGACAGCGTACCTGATACTGTTGTTCTAGATAGCAGTTACATACTACTGACAGCGTACCTGATACTGTTGTTCCAGATAGCAGTTACATACTACTGACAGCGTACCTGATACTGTTGTTCCAGATAGCAGTTACATACTACTGACAGCATACCTGATACTGTTGTTCTAGTCTGGCCAGGTCCACAGCTTGCTCCACAGAGATCTTACGATCCACCAGTGCCATCACGATCATCAGAGACTTCACAGCGTCCACGGCGTAGTTGTACCCTGACAACACAACACATGCAGTGACTTCCCTGACAGATTTATTTTTAATTGGGGTTTAGAGCCTTTTTCAAGATTCTCCCACTTATATCACTGCTTGTCAGTTTAGGGCAGGATGAAACCTGTAACATCCATAGTGCTGAATGTTGCAATAAACCTGTAAGCACTGGCTGGTACTGACAGACCAAAGATAACTTCGCCTATCATGATTGCATCAGACAGTAAATATTCGTAAACATTGATGCTGGGCTCACAGGAAGCGATTTGAACACAGGACCTTTGTCTCCGAAGTCCAAATGTTCTAGTACCATTGCATTAACACCCCCTACCCCATCCTGACAGATGTATCTGATGTAATACCATAAAATAATGCAATCTACCTTACACTTATTGTATTGGATGTTCACAAATGTTCTACAGTACTGTCAACACAATATCAGTACTGACCATACAATGCCCAGTCTCCATACGACAGCAGATATCTGCGTATGATGTCCTTAGTGTTGTCAGAGACCTCTGGTGGTACGATTCCCAGTGTGGGATGGATGACTATTCCGTGTCTGGAAGAAATATTATTTTGAAAATTATTAAATTTCATAGTCTATAGATAATTCCAAATGTGGGAAAAAAACATAGAAATTCTCACAATTCAACAGATTTGTAGGTTGTTATGTCAATTCTGCAAGTAATTAATTTTATCTTTAATTCAAACTTGTCCATGTAAACTGAAGTACATTTAAAGTGATTAATATTAGTTTGTGTTTACAAACAATACAGTTTTAAATTGAAAACATCCTTAAACCTCAATTAATTCAATAAAATAAATAAATAAGAAAATAATTCATCAACTGCTGGTTTACCTCTCCTTGGCGTAGTGTATGAGGGGATCCCAGCCTTTCTCCAGGAACTCCTTCAGATCTGGTGGACTGTTCATTCTGTAGCTGAAATACAGTTGCCCAATAAATAACATAGTCCAAAAGATTAAGCTTGCAACTATATGGCAGTTAACCTTTTACTGATTCCATAAATATAATTATTCAGTAGGTCCTTGTTGAACTCAATATGTCCATGATTAATATTTTATTTATTTTTATATACACTGTCTATTAGATATTTTATTAGCAATCATTAAGCCGGTGCTCGCAGGTTTACTGCCACATTCAGCGCTACGGATGTTGCAGGTTTCCTCCTGCCCTAAACTGACAAGTCGTGATATTAGTGAACAATTCTAGAAAGCGACTTTAAACCCCAATACAAAAAAAAAACATGTAAAAAATCAATCATAAACATGAATATTTTTTTTACATATTTAAATATCCCAAATTAAATGTTCACCCTTTTTAGTCTCTCAACAAAGATAAGAATGGCTAAACACTGAATTATGAAGAAATCGACCACGAAGTGACATGACCCATCCATGTGTTGATATTGGTAGTATTGAGACAGTAGTAAGTACCATATGGTGTCGGTCTCCAGGAAGTGTATGGTGGAGTCGACGAGTTCGTCCCGTGTCCTGTGCATTGGGTTGTCAATGGCTGTGTTGCATAGCGAGTTCTGAAACAATATTCTGTAGGTTAACACTTGCTTGACCCTTGCCATAACCCTCTTCCTGCTGAATTAGGAACAGGCACTGGGGAGCTCTTTAGGGTATCTCTGGTTGCCTTCAGCAGGGAGTGGGTTAAAGTTGTCAAATTTTAGAAGTTTTGAAGCAATAATCTACATGCTCTACAAGTTCTGTATTTGACTTGGTAATACTTAGAAAAATGTCAGTTTTTAGGAGAGACATTATTCTCATGATATTCATAATTTAATAGGTGGGAATTTAATGTATCACTGACATCACTGCATACTGACCAGATGCATGGTGTGTGGTTGGATGGTGTCTTTCTGTGCGTTCCACTCTGTGGCGACAGCTAGAGCCAGCGTCTCGTTCGGGATGCGAAACAGGGTTCCTATCGGTGTCCGCAACTTTCGGTTGTCCAGGTTTATCTCATACCAACCTGTAAAAATACAATAAAAATACAATCTGTTTATTATAGGTGAGAGCTGTTTTATAGGGGAGGGAAGACTGCAATAGGTATATTGATGGTGGTACATGTGACAGCATACATACAACAAAGCCACAATGTGATTAAACATGCATACACTAAGCAGACTGTTCCCCAAGTCAATGTCTATTTTATACTGCATTTGATCACCCACTATGTAAACAATTTAATTTTAATATTTTACTTACCATCAGCTGTTACTACGGTTGCATTCTTATAAAATTTCCTCATTTCTGAAATATGAAACATTCATTTAGCAGTAGTAGATTGACAGACACTGTAAGTAGTGTTTAGTTCATGTTCATAAATAAAGTCACTTCTACCATAATTTCCTGTGTATAACTCGCTACACTGTATAGCCCGCATGGTGCCAAATATGTCAATTTAGAAACATATATCGTCAGATAGCCCACTCTGGCGTATAGCTCACGGCTTTAACTCGAAATCAAGAGACAAAGCCAGAAGCGAAAATGAACACAAAACTCATTACGAAACTAAACGTTCCGATGACATATCAGACATGAATAAATAAGTCAAATTTGCATATTAATGAGTAAACTATCAGATAGCACTCACCACCTTAAATATCAACTTTATTTAATGTATAGCCCACTATACACAGGAAATTATGGTATATCATATGGCATGAATCTGAACAGTACAGTAATTACTTTTTTTTTAAAGCATATTTGATCATGTTTGATGACTTTTCATACAGATATGAAAGGTCAGTGAATGTCATACAATGATAAAATAATGTGGATTAGCTATTCACAATCAAATCAAAGTCAGGAGGTACAGAAGACATTAATATTAATCTGTTAACCATGTTAACATCTAGTTATTGCAGGGGACCAAACTTTGAACATTAATTTCACGAGGGACATATTTTCTAATTATTCAACATAATCATTTTATTGGAATAAATCATGATAAACTACCGAAAGATGACTTGTTTAGAGAGATGGCCACAGTCTGCCTATGACGTCAAGTCATGACGTTAAAGTCATTGTCTGGCGACGACGTCACAATCGTTAAAATATGCATAATCCACACTGTTGATTATGCTATCGTTAATACTAGTACACAGTAGAAATCCACCACGTATGTTGAATAATGTCTGTTTATAAATGTGCAATTTGTGATTAATAGCGATTGATTGTGTACAAGTCTTACTATAAACATGATCAAATATTGATCAAAGCGCTATACATAAATAATTATTATTAATTTAAGTATTACCTCTGTCAATGGATCAATGTATATTTATTTCACCTTCTCAACTTCCTAATATATTACAACCCAAACTGACATTTAAAGGCATAATATCACAGTTGATAGACCTGTATAATGGATAAACGAATTTCGATCCGAGACTAATTACGCTTGATTTATCCAACCAAAAGCTGCTATTTACTGATGTACTTAGTCCCCAGTACTCGATAGTTATCAAAATATTAATATTTTATATGAATAAAGAGAAAGTTCCGCTACTCATCATCTTTGATGCATCAATTGATCTATGAAGGAGCTGCAAGCAAACGTTGCCGTTACGCATTATATTTTAGTCGTACCACTTTTTATGTCCCCTTGCGAATAGTGGGTGCGTTTGAGAAGGGACACTAGCATTCTGTGACATTACAAATGTGCACGAAAGCTTGGCACTTCCGGTCAAACTAGCGTAACCGCTCGAAGTAGGCCAGTGTAGTATGGTCGGACATCCATAGCTCGATGTTTAAAATATTACTTAAATAAGGAGAAAAAAAGTAAGCATATAAAGTAAGCAGTTTGCCTTCATGCAATCAATATTTCACAGCCCTTAGCTTTATATTAATTGAGCACTAACCA
>JAUTBV010117400.1:0-13465 GCA_032361325.1 Lepetodrilus fucensis
CAAAGTCTGAAAGATAACAATGTTTTGACTTCAGAATTGGTCAGCGTGAAAATGATGTCTTAACATTAATTTTGCCATTTTTGGAAGGATGTGACATTGCTATCTGGGAAACAGTGGGGGCGGTTCTGAAAATATTACTTACCCTCTCCCTGCTGGACTAGGCACAGCCACTACTCTTTAGCGCATCTCTGGTTGCCTCCAGCATGGAGAGGGTTAAATATGCTCTGTTACAGTAAAATTGATTAATTTTCAACATTAAAAATAATAATAATAATGGCAATAAGAAACTTAACAAATCTGTAAATTTTTCCGTTTTAAAGGTCCACGCTCAGTCACAAGTGAAACAGATCACAAATCATGACCCAAACAATTATTGATGTCACTGAACAATGATTGTAAACGTAAACAAACATCGCCACGGTTGGGCGCACCAAGTCGAAATGGACCCACGTTAATTTTACACACGTGATGAAACTTCAAAGCGTTCCTAATGCTGGGGTGCCAACCTAAACATATTAAATTCAACTTCTTTAGTCTGAGAGGTCAAATACACAAATAGACCCATTAATCAAGACATCTGAACATTTTGAACTTAAAGGACGAGTTGACTGATGACCGTTCAAATAGGTGGAGACATACATTTCGTTTGAAAGCCGTCAAGACGTTTATTTTGTGTAGCTCATGGTTCAATGGTATTTGATGTTGTTAAATTATAATATATAGCATACATCATAATTAAATAAATATAATTTCTGATGTTTATTGTGTTTCACAGTAAACAAGGAATACAGTATTACTAATAATCCTAAAGGAAAATGTTCCCATATTTATGACAACAATTTATATGACAATGGCAGTTGACGTTACAAGATAGTTGGCATGATATTGACATTTCACGCGACAATCGTGACAAATGATAATTGATGTGAAAATGATAACTGACATGACAATGACAATCGATGTGACAGTGACATGTGTAGATTTCACGACAATTGACATGATAATGACAACATGTGTAGACACAACAGTCAGACACTTGACTGCCAAATTAAAATAAATAAAATTTGTAGATCTATTGGAATAAAACTTATCTATGGGAATAACAGTTTAACCCTCTCCCTGCTGAAGGCAAGTTAAGTTGCCCGATCACATGCACAAATAGAACTTTGATTTTATTCAACATGGAGAAGGTTAATAAGTTTCACAATAATGTTAATGTTTATCTGTGCAAACAATTATAAAATTGATCAATTCATTCATTGCTTAACCCTCTCCCTTCTGGAGACGAGAGATGCTCCAAAGAGCAGAATTTTGTCTTATCCAGCACAAAGATGGTTAATGTCGCTATGGGAATAATTCTCCCACATGGAGTATAAATCATAATTGTTTTAACCTCTCATAATTTTAAGATCAGTGTATATAAAAAAAAAACCACTACGTATCTTAGACTATTACAACCACAAACAACAGTAGATATCTACAAAACATGACAACCAGAAAATCACAACAAAGTCTGAAACACCAAATGACAAATTATCAAATAAACTCGTAAATCAAACTGACCACTCTCAACCAAACCTGGACCTCTAACCCTTGACCCTTGACCTAGTGCCTCTACCACCAGCTCAACCCATTGAGGGCCCCCTTTGTACACTGACTGCTAAATAGTACTAATACGGGATAAATCTGGCAATCCAGCTGGCAATGTTAAAAGTCAGTATAAGCTGGTATAGCCATAGTGTTAGACACAGCAATAATAAGCCTAGCAAGATAGAGTGGGAGCTGCTATGCACCATGGTGGGAGATAACATTATTATGTAACCTACACCACCAGCTGAGCATGACTGATAGTGTTTAACTGTTGTCATACCACATACTATGTGATATCATCTCATCAGCTGGTTGCTTCAGGTATTTGCTTATTAAATATACAGGACAGACAGATCTTCATAGCCGGATCTGCAGACAGATCTGCAGACAGGTTTTCATTAGACAGACCTGCAGATTATCTTCATAGATGGATATGCAGACAGATCGTCATAGACTGATCTGCAGACTGATCTTAGAAATACAGACAATTGTTTGGTTGAATTTGGACTTTTTAAAAATCACTTTCAAGATTATTTTACTCATATAATGATGTGCATGTTTTGTGTGTACATGCCTTGCTTGTACTAGACTGAATTTCCACTGGCTGATGGTGCTAGCTCATAGAATATCCTGCTGCATGTAGAACATAACAACAGAGACTCTTGAGCATACAAACACATTCCTGGACTCCTTTACCCTTTCCATACTGGATGCAACTGGAGATGCCCTAAAGAGCAGTGCCTGTGCCTAATCCAGCAGGGAGAGGGTTAAAGCAAGAGTCGATCAAGCAGGAGAAGTGCCATCTCCCCCAGGCAAGGGTACAATTCTAAGCTCTGCTTACTACATTACTACCCTTGCCATCATATACCACGTACCACCATTTCCTGGCACTCAGATTTACCCCCTGTCAGCAGAGTGAGTTGTCTCCCCTTCCAAAATGGTGATACATTCGCTGTAGAAGTTTGTGAGTGATAGCAAAACTAAGTTTGGGATTGAATGTCCAATAGATAGGCCCTAATCAGATGAAAGCCCTTGTAGCCATTCAAGAAAAAACGTTCTTGTTTAGATATGACATCCGTGTATGGAAGCAGTGACTGTACCAACTTATATGAGGTGGAGAAAAGACTAGCGAAATATTTTAGTAACAAAGTAGGTAGAGCTTAGGGCAAATCTGATTGGGCTATCAGTGCCGACAGCAGCACTTTGATCTTGGTGTGCCCAGAAAACGGTATGTTTGCAGCCAAGGAGCCATACGAAGAAATCAAATTAGGTCACGTGGGCTAGGCAAGATCGGGGAAGTGCCTGAATTAGTACCATATTTTGTATTATGTCTTTTGATTTAACATGGCTGTGGATACAACCAACAATCTTCAAATTGTGAGTTCAAAAATGTAAAACATACACATGGTAGATTACACTTGCTAAAGTTGTTTAGAACTTTCTTATTTTGTAAAACGAAAATCACCTCTGCTCAAATTCCACATAATATAATTACCATTAATTCCTCAAAGCACTAACTCATTATAATTAATATTTAAAGAGACCATTCTCTAACAAAGTGAAACATTGTTTACAATATACTTTCAGCTAGAAAAGTAGAAATTTCCTTAAAATGTGCAGAGGAAAAAAACATGGAATCAAAGATAATTAAATTCTATTAGTCTGAAACATGAAATAAACATTTATAATTTATAGCGTTTATACAAAGCGGAGTATTTACATGTGCTATCCATTGCCAGCTTTTCCGGAATCATACTACCATATCAAATAACAAAACTTTGCCTTTCTGGAAACCATTACCACATCCAAGCTCTTGTTTCAAAAGCTCACAGCGTGCTAAATTTTCCATTTCAAACCAGAAAAATGTCTCCAAAACAGCAGAAATGTTTGGTAGTATGCATGATGCATGTGGGTTAATATTGACACAATGTTACGATACTTATGACAGCATTCTGTGTTTATCCATGTTAACCATCTTCCTGTTGGATTAACCCTCTTCATGCTGAAAGCAACCAAGATGCCCATACAGCAGTATCCTAATCCAGCAGTGAGAGGGTTAATCATCACTTCTATATAGCCAGTTTCTGAACAGTTAACTGTTGATGTGAGAGTCAATTCATGTAGCAAACAAAATATACAAGAATTAAGAAATGCATACTGTTCTAAACTAACCACATTCATGTATTGAAGCATCTCCCATAGGGAAGGGTACAATTCTGAGCTTCGCCATTACTACATTATAGCCCTTCCCATCATTCCCCACCTAAATATGACATGAAAATGTACAATCTGGCGGCAGAGTGAGTTGTCTCCCCTTGTGTAAACGTTGTCAAAACGTCCAAAATGGCTAAACGTTCGCTGTAGAAGTTTGTGAGCGATATCTAAACTAAGTTTGGAATTGAATGTCAAACAGATAGGCCATAATTAGATAAAATCCTGTGTAGCTATTCAAGATAAAAGGTTCTTATTTTGATACGACATCCGTGTATGGAACCAGTGACAGTACCAACTTATATGAGGCGACGACAAGACTAGCAAAATATTTGTTGTTGTGGAGCTTAGGGCGAATCTGATTCGATTACCTACACCGTCTGGAAAACATGGCCTATGCAGACAAGGGACACTACGAAAAAAGTCAAGATGGGTCACGTGGGCTAGGCAAGATGGTATTGAAGATACGTTACTAGAAATTCACAGTTGACTAAATTACTGGTTAAAATGGGGAAATAGTCTGAATGGTGTGGTTAATCAACTGCTATTAACCATGTATCAATAATAATACAAAGTAAATCATGAAAACAATACAATGGTTAACATTTCAGTTTATTCATGAATGTCTTTTCCAAAATAGCCATGATATTTGAACATTTGTTGCAAGTGGTCATTCAACCATGTCAACCACTCATCAATAATAAGAATAAATACAAACAACCTAAATTAATTTCAAGTCTATCTATAGCTTTTTTCCAACATGGTGATGATTATGTATGTAGCCTTTAAAAGTACAACAAATGTGTTCATTCATAGTCAAGCTGTGTCAAAGCCAACAATGTTACAGTTTTTGTAACATTGTTCTACCCATTCATAATATGATAATGTTGTACTTTTGTAGACTCCTGGCAACAATATATAATATACCTGTTGGCTCCACTGGTGATTAAAACATTGTTGTCAAATGTAATCAATGGAATGGTACTTGATAACAATGTTCACTTTGACATCATAACATAGTACTTTTAAGTAGTCCCTAAACATGCTACAGTGTATAAACATCACTAGTGTAAAAGGTGAACTGTTACAATCTTAATTATGTTATAACTGTTTGTTCAAGTTAAAGTTCAAGTTACATTAGTTACAGTTTATTATATTGTAACAGGTGTATTTTATTTTCAAGATGTCTTCCAATATGAACATGATAAACATCATGTCACACTACTTACACGTAGCATTGATTGTATTACAATTAATTAATTTAAACATAACGAATATTATACTAGCAAACATGTAAATAAAAATGTATTAAATGTATTAGTCTGAAAATAATCAGTTAATTTAACAAGGGAATGTACTTGTTTAGTGTGTTAATACCTGGGGTAATATGATATTCACTTCGCCTAAAGTTATTAACCATTTAAACTGTGATCCAGCAAATAGTGTAGTGTTTTAACCTTCTCATGTAACATTAACCCTCTCCCTGCTGCATTAGGCTCTTGCATGGAGAGGGCTAATGGTGCATGGAGTCGAAACTTGCAACATAAATACACATCATTATTATTATTATTAGACTTTTGGCAGTATACCAGCCATTTCACTTTATTTTTAAATATTAAGTCAAATGAATTAACGATGAAAATTCTTTTTTTATTAATCAATTTATGTTAGGAGCCGAATTGTTCATTATATTCTACGACTTAGATTTAGTAACTGACTTTAAACAGTTAAAATTTTAAAATTAAAAAACAGTCCACTAGCTGTCATAATAATAATTAACAGAGTTAATTAAGTTTAATAATTTAAAGAATGTATTCTTCATTTAAACTTCTGATATAAAACACAAGATTTACATTAATTGGCTATAAATAACTTGCTAAATTTAATGTTTACATCCAACATTGTCAATAATCTTCAGTTTCGTGTTGATGTTCGACAAAGCCATCCAGCCGCATTTGACACTGACATAAAAGATAAATTGCCTTTGACGAATTTTATGTCTATGTTTCACATTTTCCACAATCAGCATAATGTGTACAAACACAAGTATAAACACCATAATTATATTCCATCAGCGTACATACCTAAAACAAATATTCTAGAGGATGTTCTGTCTCGACACATGGAGAAATATTCAGAAACCAAACTGAACTTTACACGACCATGTGACACCGGCTTTGTTGCAGTTCGAGACCGAGCGATTTGCGCCAGGAAAATCGCTTTTTTTCCGCGTAAACCTACCTCTACTGGTTTGCACCCTTTCTATCCATGCGTTGTTGGTGTTCGATCTCTTTGAATCAATCAAATATTTTGTTATTGATGCTAAAGAGAGCGGTTTGAGAATGTTCATTCAACATCCGCCATGTGAAAGATGCTTTTCGAGTTCCTATCAACCAATCAGGTGTCAGATATCGTGTGGTAGGCGGGGCTAAAGGTCACAGGTCACGTCGCGCACTTGTTCCCAACAGCTGTACAACAAATGTGTTTAGTTTCAAGTGATGGATAAAATTCTCTTATCAGATAAATAAATTGTTAGTTTTGAGTACATGTTAAATTAAGTGACTTCGTTTGTCTTAAACAAACCATAATTCATTATTTAATTATTATTTGTAAACAAGTTAAATATTGTAAATGTAACTAATTTAGATGTTCATTTATAAAGAGCTAAAACAAATAGAATATTTTTTTTCATTTATTGGTGTATTTATTGTATTCAAAATATTCCTATAATATAATTTATAAAGTGACATTTCTGGTCATAATTATCGTCTCCCTATCAATAAAAAAAACACAAATTTCACACAAAAAAGTCACAAATTTCGATGTACAGTCAGTAAAATTCCATTTGTTCAGGCCCTGAGATTACGAAACCTTTCCGAGTATGTTTTTGTGTTCAACTCAAGACTCACATGCTATGCTCAAAAACATGACCATTTTATGAACAAAATTCTGAGTTGAGTATGAAATCATACTCAGAAATGTCAGGGCCTGGCTTAGTATACAACATTAAAATTTGTTACGCATCAAGTTCATCTGGATTAATTTCTCTGATAAGTTGTTATTGTGTATACTAGTATACGCTAATATGGATATTATAAGCAGTATACTGGTGAAATGAGTTGGACTGGTAAATGTGTTCGAATAGTTGATTTCTGTTTTACTATTCCAATAATCATAATTTAATATTCCTTTGTGAATACATGTATTTACAATATGTAAATATATTCTGATGGCATTGTATGTATGATATGGTAAGTTCTACTCTGATAGCATTGCATTTATGATATGTAAGACTTCATATAATGTTTGAATGCCTTACTTCACTGTAACAATATTTCACCCATACTCTAAATGCTGTTTTATTGACTGTATATATCAACTGCTGACTTTTGTTTCATTAATGAAAACATATAGTATCTTTTATGTCATGAAAATACATGTACAGTAGACCTCGCATATACTTGCCTTGGATAAACTGGACACTCGCCTATAACAGACTAAATCTGAAGTTCCGGTCCTGTCTAAATACTAATTACGCACAAAAATATCCGGTCCCAATATGCGAGGTCTACTGTATTTCCATTTCTGTCATCTCAAAGTAGAAGTATATACAAACATTCTACATATGTTGATGCACATTCTTGAAATGTCCTTGGGCAATTAAATGAAAATACAAACGTCCAGAAATTTAATAAAATAATTTATTGTATCTTCTAAGTACAATGTATGAGACATGAATACTCATATTTTAAATAATAATAAAGTAATAATACTATTAATACCAATATTCTTGAAAAACATTTTGATTAAATGTCTTAAATTATTTAATAGAGACATTTCTATTAATAAATGCAATTTGAATGTGTCTGAATCAGTAGAATACGTTTACATCACACAGTCGTACATACAACAAACAAATTGTTCTATTGCAAATTTGTATGATGGGATGGGATTTGAACCCCGGAGCTGTTGACTCTGACTGTAATACCTGTCCACATCTGTGGTATTATTTAAACCATGAATTAAATGTTCATCTATACACAACCCATCCTTATACATGAACACAACTATATGTCTGTATACAACACATCTATGACAATAACTATTCATATATACATATAGAATATATTCATCTGTACACTAACAAATATTTCTGTATACAACACATGCACCAATATAACACATCTGTTAACATGTAAAACATCCATTCATCTACATCCATCCATCCATATATCCATCCATCATACCATCCATCCATCCACCCACCCACCCATCCATCCATCCTTCTACCCACCCATCCATCCAACCATCTATCATCCATCCATTAACCCACCCACCCACCATTCACCCATCCATTCATCCATCTATCATTCATCTACCCAGCCACCATTCACCCATCCATCCATCTATTCCATCTATCATCCATCCACCCACCCATCATTCATCCATTCATCTATCATCCACCAACCCACCACCCATCCATTAATCCAACCACCCACCCACACACCATCCACCCATCCATCCATCCATATTCAATGGAAACACATCCTAACACATTATCCATCCTTTGCCCATCATCCATCATCCATCCTTTGCCCATCTGTAAATTCAGATCCAGACCACAGCGATCAATCCACAGAAATAGTCTGGCACACAAATCCCTCGTTCTGAATCCGCCGACAGAGTGCCACGTATTGCGCCGCCTTGGTGGTACCGGGCGCCACGAGAACCGCGGCAAAGTCTGTCTTGTTGCAGAGCGCCGCGATAAAGTGGTGCAGATCCATACTCTGGAGAAATCGCAGGACGAAGTTGAAACAGTTGTTGACGTTTTCGTGATAACTGGAAGAACATGGAGAAAGACAATGGTTACAAAAAATCCCAGACTAAATCATTTTCAAAATAGGAATGGTATTAACAAAAAAAGTATGAAAACATTTAAAACCAGTGGGACATGCAGAAAATGGGGCTTGCTGCCCAATATACTTGTGGAGCCAAATCAAATGTCTTGATATTATATACTCAGCAAAATAAGTTAAGGGCCAGCAGATATTTGCTGAGGAAGCTTTCTATGAAATTTGAGAACTGAACTTAAGGAAGCTGGTGCCAGTCGTCTTCCAACAACAGTAATCAAACATTATTCATTGCGTATTCATGAGTGAAAGATTCCCGCTGTGACGTAAAACAATAATTCACTCACTCTTCCAATGCATCTGCAAGTTCCTGGGCCCTTATTCTCGAAACTTTGTAAGTCCTAAGAAGTTTGTAAGTACTAAGAATTTGCCAAACTGGTTTTCTGCTCATGTTAATTTTTTAACAGATATTTTCTCACTAAGAAGTTCTTAGCTAAGAAGTTTCGAGAATACGGGCCCTGGAACCTATACATGCTCACCAACTCTTCATTTAAAAAAAATATATAATGCTAAAAGTGCCCCAAAAGGCAACTGGTGCTTTATACCTACCTCTCACGACACCATATGTGCTGGTCAGCGAAGCGAGACAAATGTCGGTCCCACTGACCGGTGTCTAGCTGGACGTCTGGAGGAAGTTGGACATGGACACACTGCGACCACACCCCTCCTATGTGGAGACCATCCTCATCATAGTCATACAGACAGCCTGGCAGAGGTCATGGAGAGAGGTTAGAGGTCAAGGAGTATAGGTCAAGGATATGTTAGAGGTCAATGAGAGAGATTAGAGGTCAAGGAGGTCATGGAGAGAGGTTAGAGATCAAGAAAAGTGGTACCAGAGAGAAATAGAGAGGTTAGAGGTCAGGAGAGATGTCACAGAGATAAGTTTATGGAGAGAGGGTTAGAGGTAAAGAACAGAGGTCATGGAGAAAGGTCAGAGGTGAAGGAATGAAGTCTTGGAGAAAAAGTCATGGATAGAGGTTAGAGATCAATGAAAGCAGTACCAGAGAAAGCATGGAGAGGTTAGAGGTCAAAGAGATAGGTCTTTGAGAGAAGTCAAGGAGAGAGGTCACGATTAGAATTTATGGAGAGGCTAGAGGTTGAGAGAGGTCAAGGAGAGAGGTCACCGAAAGGGAAACAGTTATGTATATTATATTAATAGTTTGAATTGACCAGAATATATTTTTTATTTAGATTCTTTCACATATCGAACTGTGAAAGAATCTGGAATGTTGATATAAACCCCAAATAACCCAGAATAGGCCCACTTAACTCATCTAATACAAAATGGGTAGTGGGCTTATACCCCAGTATGGGCCTATGACCCACAATATACAGTATTAATGGCTTTTCAGTTTTGTGTAGGAAGAAACCAACAACAAACGTAGTGCTGAATGTTGCAGTAAACCTGCGAGCACAAGCTGGTACTGATAGACCTATGATGATAACTGCATTGCCACTACTGAGCACACATCCCATCATGATCGCTTCAGAAATATCACTTTCACGATCATTGATGTCAGTTCAGGACAGACTACAATTTTATACGTTTTGATACATAGCGCTATAATAGTCGTTCAGCCAACACTGGTAGTACTACATAGTGCTACTTTTTGTTTCGGCTTTTGAGCCCGTAGTGTTTGGTAGCAAATAATAGGACAACCCAAAGCATGCAGGGAATGGACTGGACGCATGCATAAACCGAATTCCTGTTATTTTGATACGAAATCGTTCAGCCTGCCACTACATTTAGAAAAGTAGCGTATTGTAAAGTATAAAATTGTAGTATGTCCTGAACGCACCCCTGGCTCCCTGGACAAAATTTGACCCTACATTCTGTATTAATGTAAGGGAGATAACTCTCACCTGCAGAGTCTGTGACCCCGATGTGAAGGTCTGCCTGGGATGTATAGTTACTGAAAATAAGAAATATAGTTAAATACAAGAATTAAATAATAATAATAATAATAATAATAACACAATAGTAATAAACAAACCGCAAAAACGTTATTCAACATTTTTTTTGTAAAATTTATTCTATTTGTATTCGCATTATAATATAATAATGTTCTACAAAATGACATTTCCGGTCATATCAAATTACTTAAGGTCATACATTGTAGTTACTATACTAAACTCAGCTTATTAAAATTACAAATTTATCTATGCAGTATTTTAACAACATTATAACAACCTTATAAAATCTCCCTGAGTCGGGCGAATGACGATGCCAGTTTTGACGTTGTCTGAGGCGATGAATGGAGAAGGGAGTGGATATGGTGGAATTCGACTTTCGGTCATTTCCATGTCGGCGCCACACAGAGGGCAGTGTCGCGGAACTATGAAGCACAGAATGTTGACATGACGACGGCAGTGCTGAAGGCATCGGACTGACGCCATGGAAACGTTGCCATCAACATTTCTAGTGAAGAAAAAATGAAAATCAACAAAATGCAAGTTATAACTGACAATAAAGGCAAACAAGCACATTTCTTTTAAATTATTTCACGGTCAAACTTATTTCACCTGAAAGTATGTACATTTGACTTGTTTGAAGACACAAGTATATTGGGAACCAAGTTATATTTTCCACATGTCCCACTTGTTTTTAATATTTTATTTTTGTATTTCTTATCTTGCGATAGGTTCAGCAATTGAGAATATAATATTTTAATAATAATGGTATTTATAATGTGAGATCAACCTCATACTCAAAGCACTAAATATATGCATTTTTATTTAATATATTTAAATGTGGGTTAAGGGCTGCTTTCAAGATACTTTCACTTCTAACATGGCTTGTAACATTTACCATTGGTAATGCTGCTTGTTGTAGTAAACCTGCAACTTAGTGTGAGCACTGACTGTCACTAAATAATACCATAGGTTAATCCTATAAGAGTAACAAAATATGACAGTTCAAGAGCATTGTCAACTAGCATTGTTACAAATAGTTGTCGTCATCAGGGTTAACGGTTAACAGATCCAATGCAAAAGGTATCCTAAGGGCAAGTAGAAATTCATAACATTTGTTATTTGTATCACTATTCGTGCGAGTACGTTTTAAAGTTAGTTATTATCCCTGGTCATACTAAAACGTTATATTAAGTTAATGACTTTTTAGTGCAGATGATGATGACCTTGCAGAAAGAACAGGAAAATCACACAATATTAGTGACCAATTTTATTAACAGTAAATAGATTACATCTTGTTCTACATGTAATGGAAATTATGTCTAAATCTTTTTTATCTAGATGTAAAAATAATAAAATAAACATGTAGCCTACATTGTAATTTGTAGGGAAACAATTCCTGAATGCTAGTGTAAGGCTGTACGTGGTAGTAGTATGTACTTCCCTCAAACAGTAAGGTACTAATGAAATAGAATAATTATGTCACCATAATGACTCTAAGGCTTCATACGTTCCAGTAGGTGTCAGTTATTTAATACAACAGCTGTACAACACTGTTATGTCAACCACTGTCATCTCACCTGCATCTCAGATGTGTTTACTTCCGGACTATGGGGCATAACTCGTGCAGCTTTCAAACATAGATTGTTGTGTTTGGTGGTAGAGTGCTTACAATCAGATTCTGCTAACATCTTTGTTTGGATGGTCTATAATAAACAAAGTCCATTTTTTAAAAACAACGTATTTGTATTTTCTTTTAATATATATTTTAATCAATCTTATATACATCTCTACATAGAAGACATTGAAAATAAACACATTTAATATATCTGAAGCGGTCGTAAATATTAGTTTGCAAATATAATCATATTTAATATTAGAAAATGGTTAAAAGCTTCTGTTTTTTTTTTAGAGAACAAAAGATATATAAAAGCTCAAATATGCATCGGGATATATATAGTATAGAAGGTCAATATTAAGTTTAAATGTTAATAACAATATTAAGGATCTTTAGCAGAATTGATGCGTTAGTAAAATCTATGTTGTTCTTCCTTAGCCGTTTCATTTGACTTATCCCAGATTGCGATGCTTTACTATATTTACTATATTTTTTTAGGACATGTCAACTGAGGTATGGTACTTTACAATTACATATACACTGTAGTACGTTTATAATTTGTAGTACGTTTACATATACAATTTTATTTCAGTGGAATTTGTCATGAAATCATTTGATCGTGTATGCTTGTATGTCGTGTTAATTACACTCTTTGTGTGTGTGTGTGTGTGTGTGTGTGTGTGTGTGTGTGTTATTCGTGTAGTCTTAAAAACATATTTAATTGTACCTATATATGTTTATTACATAAACAAATTGATCAGCATATGAGCAATTTAGCTGAAAGACCCATGTCATCAAAATGTACTTCAAGGGGGGAAAACACGTAATGAATCACATTCTGGATACAAATAGATGTATCCACGTAACAACCGCCTACGTACTATTCAACATCATCATAGTATGCGGCGAAGATAAGATATTATATTTCAAGCGCTTCACAAAACATTTAAAAAAAAATAGATATGGAAGCGAAGCGTCCATAAAATATACTTCGGCACCGTTTAACTCGATACATCTTTAGCAAGTCTAATATATGTAAATGTAGAATAGTAACGATAATTTGTTTTGTTCTGGGCTCCTAACTTGTATGTTTAATACACCAAGACATGTACCTGAAATTACACTGAACATTCATTATCTACTAAATTGTATGTGAAGTAGACATATGCCCCGACTTTAGTACTTTATATTGAACACATGTCTTTTATAATATCCAATTCAAATG
>JAUTBV010117411.1:0-13464 GCA_032361325.1 Lepetodrilus fucensis
TAGTATATCAGTAAGCACCAATCCCTAACCAGTGCCATACATGTGCCTAGGCCAACCTAGTACACATAGTATATCAGCAAGCACCGGTCCCTAACCAGTGCTAGACATGTGCCTAGGCCAACCCAGTACACATAGTATATCAGTAAGCACCAATCCCTAACCAGTGCCAGACATGTGCCTAGGCCAACCCAGTACACATAGTATATCAGTAAGCACCAATCCCTAACCAGTGCTAGACATGTGCCTAGGCCAACCCAGTACACATAGTATATCAGCAAGCAGAAGCCCCAGCCTAAGTTCCCACCAGTGCCAGCCCTGGGTGTATCTCGCAATGCCAGCAGTGATATCTTGAAACAGACAATAGCCGGGCTCCTCCTCTGCCAGTGTGTAGAGTCGGCTGTCAGAGACTCTGAGAAGACCATGCTCCGATTCCAAGCCCCGGTGCCAAAGCCTCCATCAGAATGGCACTAGCCACCAGAGGGCAGCAGTGATACCCCGAGCTATTTGCTCCCGTTACAATTGGAATAACACCCGCGCGCACACGTACACACTAGGTGGAGGGACAAGACAAACTCGCAGGTTAGTACCGTCTTCATTTCTTCTTCCTCTGTGAATCAATAACATGTTTTTAATAGTGCTGTATTGTTGGAGGACCTTAGTTAAGTTAGTTAAGCACCATAGCACATGACTTTCTGCTTTGAATCAGTGTTACGAAGTCAGTGGTACTGCGTGTATGAGCCAAACTCTCTGGATGCCAAACTCTCTGGTTAGTATCATCTTCATTCCTTCATCTCTCAGAATCAATCACTATCTGCTTTTAATAGTAATTGTATTGTCGGAGGACTTTAGTTAAGTTTGTGCAGATGACTTTCTGCTTTGAATCAGTGTTATGATGTCAGTGGTACTGCATGTTTAGGATTTCATTTACTATTTTGTACGAGGTCTGTGTGGTGTTTAATGATGGACGCCAAACTCTCTGGTTGGTATCGTCTTCAGTTCTTCGTCTCTTTGAATCAATAACTGTTTTTAATTGACTTTAGTTAAGTTGGTTTTGATCAGCTATATGATGTCAATGTTGTGGTACATGGAATCCTATGAATGTTGAAGATTTCCTTTACTATCTTTTATGAGCTCTCTAATAGTATTTGATCATCCTGAGCTTGTCGTCTCTTTGAATTAATAACTGTTTTTACCCCAACCTCTGTAAAATGCATGTTATATACAAATGTCTGTTGATGGCGTGTACCTGTACAATGAGCAAAAAAATAAAAAATAAAAATAGAATATAAAAAAAATTAAAATAACTGTTTTTAATGTGTCCTTAGGCCATGGCTAAGGGGCTAATGTTAATTTCCATCCTTGGTGCCTGTTGCACGACACTCTTGTAGTGCTACAATAGTTGTAACTGGGCTCCCGCCACAATAGAAAGCGTTGACGTTACAATAGTTGTAGCCTACAAGAGCGTCGTGCAATGGGCACCTGGTTATTGTGGACATTTGTTAAGTTGGTGCAGATGACATTCTGGTTTTGATTAGCTAGATGTCAATGTTTCATACCCTGGTACTATGCATTTTGAGGATTCCCTTTAAAATGGTTGTACAAGCTCTGCGTAGTGTTGTACAATCTTTATATAGTGTTTGATGAGCTCTGTGTAGTGTTGTACACTCTGTGTAGTGCTGTACAACCTCTGTAGTGTTGTGCAATCTCTGTGTAGTGTCTGATGAGCTCTGTGTAGTGTTGTACAATCTGTGTAGTGCTGTACAACCTCTGTAGTGTTGTGCAATCTCTGTGTAGTGTCTGACAAGCTCTGTTTAGTGTTGTACAATCCATGTGTAGTGTTGTACAATCTCTGTGTAGTGTCTGACGATCTCTGTGTAGTGTTGTACAATCCATGTGTAGTGTTGTACAATCTGTGTAGTGTCTGACGAGCTCTGTGTAGTGTCTGAGCTCTGTGTAGTGTTGTACAATCTCTGTGTAGTGTCTGACGAGCTCTGTGTAGTGTCTGAGCTCTGTGTAGTGTTGTACAATCTCTGTGTATTGTTGTACGAGCTCTGTGTAGTGTTGTACGAGCTCTGTGTAGTGTCTGACTATAAATGAAATGCTGTGTATTATTGCCAGGTAATTGCTTGTTGTACTTAACTAACCTGTAGCTGGCGCTTGCAGATGTGAGTGGGGAATACACACTGCACTAAGGAGCCGCTAGATTAGTTGCCTAGTAATTATTTATTAACCTCAGAGAGTTATGACAATGATCCTGAATATGTTTTGGAGTCAGATTACTGCTTACAGTTTTTCTGAACTGGAAGAAGATCAATTCTGTCTTCATGTGTTCCTAGACAATATACACTAGATTCAAGTTACTCAGTTGTTTTTACAGTTATTATCGTCGCAAATGGGTGAAAGATTCCCGCAGCGACGTTAAACTCTATATTCACATTACAGTTATTACCCTGCTGCAATAAATGCCCCCCTTAAACTATTTTAAATAATACCAATATTTCATACCTAATAAATTCTGCCATTTGCATTTTTCTTCTTTTAATGTAAATTTTTGTTCCATACTTTAATAAATTTACGTCTGAAATCTAAAGGTCGCATTAAATTATTGACGCATTAATTTCATGATTTACAGTATTTCATTGAATAATGCATTGAAAACATTGCTGGATGACTGTGGGTCTACACTTGTCTGTCCCTGATGCATACAGTACCCTACAATGTAATAGTCCTTGTATTAGGCCTAGGTATCCCTTCACAAATCTCTCTTATCCACTAAGACACCATAACACTGTCTTTGCTGATAGTAAATACACTGTAAAAACATTGCTATGGTTTTATAGTTGATATGAGAGCTTCGTGAAAGGTTACCCTGATCGCTTTGCTATTCTCATTCTTATGCATGTACGCTAGCTAGCTAGCAATCTATCTGGCAATCAACCTCTGTTCTTGTATTTCTTATGTGGATGGTTAACATACCATCCATCACGTAATCTTAATTGTTGTTCTATGTGTGTCTGCTGGCAAACTAGTCCACCAAAGAATCTCTTTTCCTGCTTGGCTGTGTAGCTAGCTAAGTCGGGCCCTCCTGTACAAAATAGTGTAACACTAAGGGTACCGTATCTACCATGGTAACCAGCTGGTAACCATTGCCAAACACACTGACACACACACACACACACACACACACACACACACACACACACACACATGAGGGCACTATCTGTCAGCTGTGAGGATTCAGACTGAAAATATCAGTCGAGATGTGTACGTCCAACTGTTCCTTCATCGCTCATATTCCTTTTTCAATGATGACTATTTTATGCCTTTTTAAAATGTTGCTCATTGAATGAACGCAACACATGTTTTTAAAGAGAATAATTTATTTAGGTACATGTGTAATTGTATAATCAAGAAATTGTTGAAATTGCTATTCTTACATTTTGAAGTATTTTCATTATTTCTGACCAAATAACCATAGACTAGAAATACTCATAGAAACAATATGTCTATTCTTTCTGTACTGAGATCTCTGTCAATCTTACTTAAAAGAGTCGTCATCTATGGGTGAAAGATTCCCGCTGTGACGTAAAACAATAATTCATTCATTCATTCACTCACTTACTTAAAAGAAATTTGCCCATATAAAAAAATTGTGCAACTAATTTGTTAAATGCTATGTACTTGGGGTCACAAGGTCTGCAATTCTGATATACATCTTGTCTTGTCTTGTTTATGTATTATGGATGCTTCTCCTCTGAATGGTAGTCCCTAGATTGAAATCATTGTAGACAGACATTAGCTGGGATTAATCTTCTGACATCGGATTAACCCTCTCCCTGCTGAAGGCAACCGGGAATGACATAATGAGCAATGGTTTTGTCTAATCCAGCAGGGAGAGGGTTAAGCCGGCACATCACAGTAGAATCCTATTGATTTCTAAGACGTGGTGTCACAATGCATTACATGTACTTCAAGAATTGCTTTCTTCAACTGTACACAATGTGAATTGTCTTGTATTGGGTATCAGGAACTTGAATTGTCTTGTATTGGGTATCAGGAACTTGAATTGTCTTATATTGGGTATCAGAAACTTGAATTGTCTTGTATTGGGTATCAGGAACTTGAATTGTCTTATATTGGGTATCAGGAACTTGAATTGTCTTATATTTGGTATCAGGAACTTGAATTGTCTTATATTGGGTATTAGGAACTTGAATTGTCTTGTATTGGGTATCAGGAACTTGAATTGTCTTGTATTGGGTATCAGAAACATGAATTGTCTTGTATTGGATATCAGAAACATGAATTTGAATTTCCTTGACAAGTTGTGTTGGGTATCAGGAACATATATTGCCTTGTATTGGGTATCAGCAACATAAATTGCTTTGTATTTGGTATCAGCAACATGAATTCCTTTGTATTGGGTAATAGGAACCTGAATTGCTTTGTATTTGGTATCAGGAACCTGAATTGCTTTGTATTGGGTAATAGGAACATATATTGCCTTGTATTGGGTATCAGCAACATAAATTGCTTTGTATTTGGTATCAGCAACATAAATTGCCTTGTATTGGAAATCAGGAACATAAATTGCCTTGTATTGGGTATCAGCAACATAAATTGCTTTGTATTGGAAATCAGGAACGTGAATTGCCTTGTATCTGGTATCAGCAACATATATTGCCTTGTATTGGGTATCAGCGACATATATTGCCTTGTATTTGGTATCAGCAACATAAATTGCCTTGTATTGGGTATCAGCAACATATCTTGCCTTGTATCAGGAACATAAATTGCGGAATGCCTTGTATTGAAAATCAGGAACGTTAATTGCCTTGTATCGGGGTATCAGCAACATATATTGCCTTGTATTGGGTATCAGCAACATAAATTGCTTTGTATTGGAAATCAGGAACGTGAATTACCTTGTATCGGGTATCAGCAACATATATTGCCTTGTATTGGGTATCAGCAACATATATTGCCTTGTATTTGGTATCAGGAACATAAATTGCCTTGTAGTGGATATCTAAAGACAGCCTACAGCACTTGTTGACATTTAGAGACTCATTATTATTCATAACACAGCCCGTCCTTGCAGCCATTAAGGAAAGTGTTTATTGAATCTTGTCATGTCAAAACAGCTGATGGTGCATGTCTTGACGTTTCTAGCATTCCATCCTACTGGTTAAATGGTAACCTAGCAGCATATCATTTAAGAATAATTAACATTAAGAATTAATTTGGGATCTCACTTAAGCCTGGAGAAAGTAATGTAAGGACAATGTAATAAAATAAACCGAGTTACTATTAAAATCCATTATGACTAATCAGCTGGAAGTCAATAGTTCATAAAATATTATAGGATTTATCAAATTCCAGGAACTCGCTCATAAAAAAAAAAAGGCAAACTGGAATGTATGTGAATTTATGTTTTATATCATTCTGTAAGAAAGACTCCATCGAAGTCCAGCAAGTAAATTTAGAAGATTGTGCTTTTGTGTGATTAGCTGAACTGCAATGGCTATATATACTGACATCAGGCATATATTCCCAGGTTGTTTGTAGTCACAGGGGGTCACAGGTTTACAGAAAGGCAATTATTTTCCTGTGTTAATTGGCCATCAACCATAACTGAACATAGCCATCAATATAGATTATGGGTTTGCCTGCAGCAAGGCTTGTTGCAAATGGGTAAACGATTCCCAGATGTTAAACTCCATATTCACTCACTCACTGCAGCTATGTTGGTCAGATAAGCAGGAATAAGTCTACCTTAACTGTTGCCTATATTTATGTATTTCCCTGGGTATTGGATCCAGAGAACTGTTCCCATGTAGGGCTTCATCCATCTCGAGGAGACTATTGGGCCCAAACATGAAGAACTCTTTCAGTGAAGGGCTTCATACTTCTCCAGACTATTGGGCCCAGATAGATGTAACTGTTAAAATGTCTTTAATACGTTATCTGTATATAGACTGTTACCAGATCTATAGGCCATCTTTGGTTAGATTGGACTCATAGAGGAAGAAACATAGATGTGTAGCCAGCTCATGTATGTATACCTTGAATAGTACATTAACGTTTATCTGTGTTTGATAGACTATTAGATGTTCCTACTGATCTCAGTCAATGGGTGTTACCGTACCTCTTTGGCCAAATTACAATTCAGGCAATTGAGGTTCAAATCCCAAGATTGACATGATCCTGTTACACAATATATACATGGAATGTTATACCTTCATAAAATACCCCCATAACATTATAACTTTCAGATAATTATATTTTCACAACAACTTATTTTTATTTTTTATTTTATTTTTTTTAAATTTTATTTTTTTCTCCATTTTGTCAGGCATGATACAGATAATATAACATAGATTATGTCGTAAGTCTTAACAACTGGTACATTTGTATTTATTTATTATGGTAGGCTTAAGAAGTTATTGTCAATTATTCTGTTTATATGGTCTTGTTAGTCAGATAGTAGTACATATATTGATTTACCGGTATAGTAGTCCTAAGTCTCTCTCTATATTCATGTATACTATATAATACACTACCACTGTTGTTCCACAATGTCAACAAGTTGCCAAATTGTCCGCATCTTGGAAGTCGAAAGTCAAGGTGACTTAACCATGATAGAAGTGATGTCACTCATGACCTATTCTTAGTTTCTATGGGAAAGTCTTCTGTTGGGTGCAGGTGTTCTCTCTAACACAGGGAGTGTCTAGGCTCCTCAGTTACTATGAAAGGGCAATGGTCAGACATATTTGACCTCTGCTGCCACTGTAGGTATTCCACATTGTGAGTCAGGAGGATGGACCTGCTTTGTTCTGCTCCGGTAATTGGGATACCTACGAGATAAAACATGCAGGTTCCGCTGTCTGCATTCCATGCCAATACCTGCCGCTGAGTAGCTAGCCCTTGTTTACAAATAGTCTGCCCATGCACCGATATGGAGTATAAATAAGTGATGATGGTCTATGAAGTTTCCGTATGCACATAAACACGGTTGTAGTCGCGGCGTAATGTGTAGAAACACGCTCGGAATAGTCACGGCTGTCAGTAGAAGCATGCAGTGAGTAAGTTCTAGACTATCAGGCAAACATCATGTCGAAATAATGTCAGCGTTCACGGTAACAACACCTCTGCGAATTTGTCCGTGTTTATTTTTCTCTGATGCATTCGTAGGAAGAGTTGTGGAAAAATAGTCAGTACTCATCACAAGTTTAACCCTCTCAATGCTGGAGGTAACCGGAGGTGTCCCGAAGAGCAGAGTCTATGCCTAATTAATCCAGCAGTCAAAGAGTTAAGACTTTGGATTTTATAACTTGTCACGGTTTTGTAGATTGTCCGTTTAGCATACCGACGAGCATCCTCGGGGTACTTGAATTACATTCACACTTCATTGTGTTACTATGCAGCAAGTCCTGAGCTTAATAAAGCATCCCTGGGGTGAGAGGATGACTGATGAGGAAAGTAGGATAATACAGAGCCAGGATAATAATAATAATAATAATAATAATAATAATAATAATAATAATAATAAAAAAAATAATAATAATAATAATAATAATAATAATACAATGTAGTAATTAATATTTTAACATAGTTCTGTGTAGACCGTACTCTATCCCTTAAATAATGTGCACATTTATATTGTGCCAAATCCACGCTCGAAAGCATACTCATAGAGCTACATTTATAATTTATTACACTCCATACAACTTACTAGACAACTATAAACATTTATTACCATCAAATGTTGTTATGTGTGGAATTTATCTCATGTGTTACGATTTAAAGTTTTGCTTCTAATGAGGTAAACATCCATACTTTTTATTACATTATTTATCATTTAAAATAGTATAAAGAATGAGCAGTGCTGTTGATATCTGTACATGTTTTAGAGAATCAGTGTGGTACATATAACATACTGTATATATAATATTGTGTACATTATATATACATTTGTCATGCTCAATATTTGTTAATATAATATAATATGAATATACATCAATAAAAGAAGAATTACAGGAATCTTTAAACATAAACATACATGTACTTACCCTTACTTCTCAGTGAATCTTCTCAAATGACACCTCAATTGTTAAATTATTGCATCATCGTTGTGTCCTCTAGTATTAATATTATCCTGGCACACACCCAAACTTATGTTATGTTCTGGCAAGGGCTATAATGTCTTGACCATCGACCTCCGAGTCTAACAATAACACTGAGTACATAGGGCATGCATGGATACCTTGTACAGGAAGAATGCCAATTACTATAAACCTCTGCCCAATTATTCTAAATTACCGTGTTTTTGAGATTCCAGCAGATATATAACTATGAACAATTTAAGCTCATTTATAATAGGGTCCCCAAGGTTATCAACACTGTGTAATCGTGGCTCTACAAAATGCATATTATTATTATATTATTATTATGATTATTATGAGACACGTGTGTGTATGATTTCATTTGAGTTTTTGACTTAAATCCCATTGTGAAATCTGGTCGATTGACCGTACCAGTCAATGCTGTAATACCGTAATAATAATAATAATGATGATGATAATGAGAATAATGATAATAATTGTAATAATAATAATAATAATAATGAGAATAATAATAATAATGCATATTTATAATGTGCCAAATCCATGCATACTACTTGCTCATGGCACTACAATGTGGGAACAAATATGTACAAAATTACTTGTAGACATTATGAAAACACTAGAATTTAAACATTAGAGATGCTATAGATATGGATTTTTAGTTTTGACTTGTGTTTTGGCAGAATGTTCCACAGAAGAGGTGACGAATGCGAGAATGATCTATAGCCAAATGACTTGAGAGTGAAAGCTGGTACATTTAAGAGCTGTTGTTCCTTAGAACGAAGAAGACTGGTAGGAGTATATTGGAATTATTAGTTCAGTGAGATAGTCAGGGGACATGCCATGAATGGATTTGTACATGAGGCAGATCTCGGATCTTCATCTGTGGATATACAGGTTAGTACTACCAATCTTAACTGGTTATTCCGACATATTTGTTAAAATGACTGTACAATGTTTCAGAGTAGGGCACCAATCATGTGACAGGTTGCGATGAACTTACAACCCAATAAAATATTTTATTGTATTTAATATAAAACAAAGCAATTCTGAAGTAGCAGATCCATATAGTTTACAAGAAAATAAATACAATCATAACAACGTACATCTTTATTTAGCAAGGTAATAATCACTACATTTATTAAATTTCAATGTTTCAATTTATTAAATTTACAATGTACAATGTATATCACGTGAAGAAATCTTTTCCAATTAATTCGTCAGGGAAATACTTTTGGTCCACAGGTTCTTCATGGTCAGGGTTATATTTATAGCCTTTAGCGTAACCTGAAATAAAAGGAATATCTTTTTTTTTAAATCTCAAAGTCAACAACTGGTGAAATATGAAGTCATAGATTTATGCATCAATTTCTGACTTGAAGTGAGTGAGATTATTTGTACGTCTACTGACTCGAATTACTACTACAAACATGAAAATAGTGATCAGACAATGTTTTCTAGGTTTGAGCCCATATTACTGATTAACCCTCTCCCTGCTGAATTATTAGACAGTCATGTTCTTTTGAGCATCTCCGGTTGCCTCCAGCATGGAGGGGGTTAATCCAGAGGCAGGATCTACAAAGTTGTCTTATCTTTACAATCGATTGTAAGCCTATCGCAAGGTGAGAGTGGTCGTCAACTTCCTCATCTTACGATAAGTTTACAATCAATTACATCTCTGTGGATCGGGTCCCTGCCGGTCAACGGTCAACTACACATACCCAGGTCTTTCATGAGTTTGGTGGGGGCGTTCCTCAGATGAAGTGGCACCGATGGCAGGGGTCCCTGGTGTTCGCGAACACATGCCTTGGCGTTCTTGTATGCACGGTACACTTCCACGGACTTGGGCGCACGTGCCATGCACACGCAACACTGGGCAAGAATTACCTGACAACACAGCATCGACTGGTCAAATACCAGGCCCCAAGATTATCAAAATATTTTGAGTATGATTTCATACCATACTCAACTGAGACTTTTGTTCACAAATCCCCATATAAAACTTTTGTTCACAAATGCCCATATTAAATTCACACCACATAAATTCACAAATGCCCATATAAATTCACAAATCCCCATATATACGTAACTTGAGCTTGAACATGAAATCGTACATGAAATGTTTTGTAATTTTGTGGCCAGGTATTAGTTCCATGGATCTTTAGTCAACTAAAATGGCCCTGGTTTCATTTTGTGAATATTTGTGAATATCAGGGAACTATTATATTTTATTTATATTTTTTTTATTTATTGAAAAAGAAGAAGACATTTCTTCTTTCTAATTGCGTTAAAAATATTACCAGAATAGTTAGTATTACTGATCGCTTTTACAAACATCCATTGCAACAATATTGTCAATTACAAATGCACCAATACAAACTTGACTTCAGTTTAAAAAAAATAAAATGTTTCTGTTAATGAATGAAAAAGTCACCAAAATCCATAAAAATTGACTAGTACCATATTTCTTCTATTAAATCGAACAGAAGAAAATAACTAAATTTGTCGCCGTTCCATTTATTAGAAAATAATATGAAATTGTATTGCATTTATTATTTTTAAAATTAAAAAGTTTTCCTTACATCACATTCAGGCATTCCAATGAAGTGACAGGCTTGATATGCCGCCACGGCCTGATTGAGAGCAGAAGTATCAGCCAGACCTGGGCAGAGAATACAGCATATAGTATAATAAAGCATTATTTATACAGGAAACTCTTACAATTACTAGGTGCCCGTTGCACGATGTTCTTGTAGGCTACAACTATTGTAACGTCAACTTTTTCTATTGTGGCGGGAGCCCAGTTACAACTATTACTACAAGAGTGTCGTGCAACGGGCACCAGCTCAGCGAATTAGGACAATAGCACAGTGGTGTGGCATTTGACTACAACCACAGAGTATCAAGTTTGAATCCCAAAATCAAAGATTCTCTATCTATTTTATTTTGGTGTTACATATTTGCGGTCGAAAAATGTGACGGTACCCCTATTCAAATTAGCATATTTTTTTTATTCCACCAACAGTATGCCAAAATCCCTAGGGGGGGGGAGGGTTTCTCTTTTTGGCTCATGGACTAATCTTATCTGCAAGGAGAGATCAGTGGTAACGTGCACAGTTATCTCCCTTAGTTATTTTTCATAAATGGATCATTGCGATATCACGTTAATATACAAAAACTTTACATTGCCCAAATTTTAATTGATTGAATTAATGCTTTATTTCGAAGTGGGAATGTTTCACCCATAGGCAACGACACCAAATTTTAATAAAAATGGAATAACTAAGTTTTAGTAGACACAAGACATTCAAATTGCCGAAATGTTGATAAACATTTAACCCTGTAGTATTCATGATTAGTGATGGTTGATTAAAAGAAGGTATGGCAGACGTACCGATGTCTTCACTGGCGATTCGAACAAGTCTTCTGGCTATGTACAGTGGGTTCTCTCCCCCTTCTAACATGCGAGCCATCCAGTAGAGGGCAGCATTGGCATCGGAACCACGGATAGACTTGTGCATTGCAGAGATTATGTTGTAATGTTCTTCGCCTTTGTAGGAAAATTACATTAATTTATATCATTTGATTGATCGATAATGCTGCTTCATTATTTCTAATGATTAAATAGTAGTCTTATTTCTAATTAGTCTTCCATGCACACTCACAAATCATGATACTCACAGATTACTTGACATAAACATTGTAAAATAATGAAAAGATTTGACTTTAAAATATCAATTTGTTTTATAGTTTACGCAATTGTTATTCAATTTCATATATTTGAATTCAGCACTAGCATTGTAAATGTTTTTTGTTTTTGTTAATATTATTTTTATTCTTATTAGTATTCTTATTATTATTCTTATTATTAATAATAATATTAATAACATTAACATTATCATCATTACCTGCTCTATCATACACTACATGTGACCTCTGTAAGCCTTCAGTGACATGCTCCTTGGTGACAAGGACAGCCTGACTCTGGGTTTCCCCGCTGGTCTGCGTGGCGGAGACACGTGACTGCACTGCCATCTGCAGGCCATTGAGAGCAGCTCGAGCGTCGCCATCACAGAGATTTGCCAGAGTCGTCACGGCATCTCTCATAACCCATACATTGGAGCTGAAAGCATTGTACATGAATTATCAACTACTGCAACGCTCATATTAATTCAAACAAGAAAAAAAAGAAAAATAGATTATGTGGAAAACTTTTAAACATAATCAGGAGAAAAGTTAGTGCTTACTCTCTTCATGCTGAATGCATCCATAGATGCCCTAAAGAACAGTGTCTGTGCCTAATCCAGCAAGCCGAGGGTTAAATAATGCAAACATTTTGACAAAACAGTACAGGGGTTCGTATTTTTAAGGTAAACACTAAATTATTTTCAGCGATTTATTTATATATTTTTTCAGTTAGGAGATTTAGAGCGGCTTTAAAAATGTTTTCACTTAAAATACTTGTCAGTTTGGGCAGAGGAAATCTGCAACATTCGTAGCAATAAATGTTATAGTAAACCTGAGAGCACCTAATTTCATCGTCTCCGTTCTGAACCTGCAGCTCTGTAACGTCATCCTTAGATTCCGCTACTCTGGCTCTGAGTTCTCCGATGGCGCGCTCAAGGATGCGAGAGAGTTCCTCAGTGGAGAGTTTGTCTAGGACGATGACGCGACACCGACTGAGGAGAGCGCTGTTGACTTGGAACGAGGGGTTCTCTGTGGTGGCTCCTATCAGCGTGATCGTGCCGTCCTCAACATGGGGCAGTAGGGAGTCCTGGAGAGATGCAAATATTTTATGTCTGCTTCATCCACTTGCAGGAATTTTACGATTAAAAACTGGATTAACCCTCTCCTTGCTGGATTAGGCACAGACACTTCTTTATGGCATCTGCTGTTGCCTCCAGCATGGAGAGGGTTAAATAATTCTTAAATTAACCATGCTAAGAAGAGTGCATTGGGCCTATTCTCAAAATGTTTACGATCGTAAGACAATCTTAGCGATACTTATAGCGATACTTATAGTATGGCTACAAACTGTTCTTAGGCTAAGAAAATCGTAAGTACGTTTCGAGAATAGGCCCTCTGATCACGAGACCATGCTCAAGCACAAATTTCATATATGGGGATTTGTAAACAAAATCTTGTTGAGCATGAAATTGTAATCAAAATAGTTTTGTAATTTGTAATTTCATGGCCTATCACATTTGTGTTTAAGGATAATGTATCGCTTTGTATTTTGGAAACTTCCTTTGCAAACTTTGTGTAGCCGGGTGTGATATAAGATGCTCCTACTGGTCTCGGCCAGAGGGGTTACCCCTGTGGCTCATTCGGTAGAGCG
>JAUTBV010117422.1:0-13464 GCA_032361325.1 Lepetodrilus fucensis
TTAATAGTAGCTTACGTAGTAATTGACTGTTATATTGTCAATTTTTTAGTGTATACGAATTGGTAATAGTGTGACTATAATATGTAAATTCGTATTATATCTCTATATAGGTTAGGCTTTATATTTTATTACCTTGATACCACTGGGAAATTCACTCGATTGGAATTACCTCACCAATGGCGAATCCCATGCCACAATTTACCCTGGACGACTGCAAAGGTTGCCTTTTATTAATATGCTATGAATGCTTTTCACAATTTGAAGCTATTTACATGTTTATTATATACATATCTTCCTAATAGGTCGCTCGCTGGAGCAACTATATCGAGCTGAATACAAGTATTACGTGTTGCAGTTGGGTGTATGACGTTTTCAGAAAGCGTTAAAAAAAAACACCATTAAAAATACTGTTAGATGGTTATTAACATGGTTAATGAACTGTGGGCTTTCCAAATATTAGCATTTTCAAAATTACTGAAAGGTAAAGCAAAATAAGTCTATATCCAAACCAAGGGAAGATATATCTGATACTGTTTTCGAGCTTGTTGAGTTTCTTTCCTGATAAGAAATCAGGCCCTAGTCACTAGTGTTTAGGCCAAGGAGGCGACCAAGTCTGCCCTCCATTATGCAATTCCACAAGTATCTAAAAACCAAATAATCATAATTTTTTAAGAATATACAGTGCGTGAAGCAGTATCGGATCAAGGATATTCCAGATCACGCTCTGACTTAGTTCAAGATTCCTCTAGCGTTACCTGCTGGACATATGAGACTTTTTATATATGTATATCCAGGATAACGTTACCCTCATGGCCTTATAATTTATGATATTTTCCCTCTACCCAAAGGTAGAGGAAGAAACAAACATTCGTAGAAATGAAACGCGCACAAAATCGACTCACTTGATAGTAATGTGTTCTTGGATGATTTGTTGGAAAACACCCATCATATTAACAGATGTATGTATCCACCCATGTTATCGTCCGAGAAGTTGGTCTTTCAAATATCTGTAATTTATCGCGATGCAATGGCGCTTCCATCATGTAATCAAATCTCATGGTGCTTGTGAGATACGCAGAAACCAGCGCATTTTGTAGTTTCTGTCACGTTACAAGTTGACCCTGACGTCACAGGTTTCTGCGTATCTAGCAAGCACAGCAAGATTTGATCATGTGACGGAAGCGCCATTGCGTCGCGATAAATCACGGATATTTGAAAGACTGACTTCTTGCTGTGGTTAGCCTTGATTATCAATTTGTTGAGTCAATGCACAAGGGATCAAAATTAACCTGCTAGCCCAGGCCATTTGTCCCAATGCTAAAGGTATCCTAAGGACTAGTAGAAATTCATAACATTTGTTATTTGTATCACTATTCGGGCTAGTATGTTTTTACATTAGTTTCAATCGCTGATATATAATTATACATAATATATGTGTGTTGTGACTTTCAGCATGTCTGACAGATCTACTAGTGGCGTTCAAACAGCCGGACAATGCCATTAGACTTGAAGAGGCGCGAGACAACGCGGGCAACGACATGCTGAAGACTATGCAGATGTTTTTCCCCGTGGCCACACAGATAGAGGTGTCGGTTATAGAGAAGTACGGCTTCCGCGGCGACGGAGAGGGTGAGTCCTGTTCACAATTCTTAATTTAAAGGCTTTCTGACGAGATATTGATATTGATAGGATATGCTGTCTGTACTGTGGCAATGCATATATCATCCTTGGTCTGTCAGTACTAGCCAGTGCTCACAGGTTTACTGCAACATTAAATGCTACAGATGTTGTGGGTTTTTTCCTGCCCTAAACTGAAAAGCCGCAATACAAATGAAAGAATCTTGAAAGCGGCTCTAAACCCCAATTTAAAAAAGTAAAAACTGCTAGATGGAATATAATTATAAGATGATTTACTTTCATCAGCTATGTAATATATGTCTCAACGTGAACAGGATGAAAATAAATAATAAATTTGTAATTTTCGATCATCGCAAATGGGTGAAAGATTCCCGCAGCAACATTAAACTCCATAATGACTCGCTCATTGCAATTTTAGTTTTCATGATTAATTATTCAAAATCATCAGCGATGTCTGTCGATATGGAAGACTATAAATAATATTATTTGCCATTCACAGGTATAGTTCGGTTCACCCAGGCTGTCAAACACTACGAGCAACAAGACGCGAGTGTGGCCGAGTTGAACCAACAGTTGAAAACCACCCTGATGCCACCCGTGCAGACACAGGCGCCCCCACGGACGTCGTCCGAGAACGGCGCCAGTTAACCAAAGCAGATTTCGCACAGGATGTCGCTTAGCTCTTTCGTCAAGTTCATATATACTTTCAGTACTCTCCACTATGCATGCTTCACCCATCCGTGGTGTGTGGAGCTTTGCATCCATCGTTGTCTATATAATAGAGGGTGCTTACTTGTCACATGTCTTAGAACAACGATGTGAAGGGGGTATTTTGTGAGGACAACTCCCTTTTATTTATAACATTTCTAATAGGGACAGCTTTTCTTCTTTTTCTTTTGTTTCTGGCCCTAAGAAATTGTTCAGCTGGTGCCAGTTTTAAATTTTTACATGCATTTGAAATTAGTTTTTTTAGAGTAATTTCTGTCTCTAAGATTTTTCTTACGGTTCAAGTTTGTTCCTTCCTGTGTTGTTGTTCTCCAACTTGGAATATTAGGCAAATATATATATATCTCCATTCACTGATTTCAATATTGAATTTATGTACGTGAGGAAGTGTGCTAGACTTAACTGCCATGACATTATGTGTACGCAAACATTACACCGTGCCCCCGAGATTACGACTTATTTAAGTGCAACCTCATGCTCATCTCTCCATATAAAATTTGAGCTAGCACATGAAATCTGGTTCAAACACTTTCGTAATCTTGTGAGTAGATTAGATAGAGATAAGAATTGTATGCCGCAAACAGTATCGTAAAAAGTGTAGATTCTTTCACTAGCACTATCAAATGTTTATGCCTGCTGTCATATGATATGCATCTATGTCTGGAAATAGACAGAATCATACAGATTTTTCATTCATTTATATCCTGTGCGGTACCATATCAACCTAGTATTTGTTAAGAAGTGTCCTCATTCTCACTTGGTTTCATATGGATGTTATTCATAATTAGAAAAAGACTAAAATAATTATTTACATATTAATTATGTTTTGTACGAGATATAGATGCTAAGTTACGGTACTTTGCATGTCACGAAAGTGAGAGATTTTTCATGTTGAATATTATTATTAATAATAACAAACCAAAGTATTTTAAATGCTTTTGTACATTGATTAGCTGCTATTACGGTAGATGGTTTGAAAATTGTCAAAAGTCTTACAAGTTTTACAACTGCATTATATAAGATTGCATTTGAATACCTTGATCAAAAGACCTTGAAACAAAAAGTAACAAGTTCAAATCTCACTAGATGGCCTGGGGTATTAAGCACTGGGGGACAGTCTCGCAATGCAGGTAATTTATGGACACAATGTCATCCTTGTTGAACTGGTTACTTCAGGGTTTCATCCCACCTCAGGAGGTAAATGAAAAATGGAATAGAACTCTTAGCCATCCTGTTCACTCAGTTTTATGATGTGAAAATTGTTAATTTTCAGAAACCAGATACTATATTTTTTAAATATTAAAATGCAAGACTACTCGATCCCTCAATTCAATATTTGGAGTATTATGCTTTAAAATACTGTTGTCTTGACAACAAAAGACTAGTTTTCTAAATAAATTATCAACTTAATTGTCCAGTTGTGTCCAAAAAACAAATTCTTGCATTCCTAGCATCCCTAAAGCCTGGCGCACACGGGCGTCTGCGTTGCGCTTGCGTCTGGATTCTTGAATTTCTATACGCAGATGCTCGTGTGCTACTAACCCCCTGCGTCGTGTCTGCTTCTCATCTGTGTCGAATGCGCGTTGTACGCAGGTATCAAACGAGTTTGATATTTGACGCAGGAGCGCGTCGTGTGCGCATATCTGCGCTTGCATTGCATCAAGATTTATCGAAGAGCTAATCAGCTCAGAGCTGACGTCTATGAGCGCTGACATTTTGAAAGTGCCATGTAATACTCTGAGCACAGATCGAGCGCAGATTTTGGCGCACACGAGCAATTGCGTTTGCGTCTATAAACGCTGACGCAAGCGCAACGCAGACACCCGTGTGCGCCAGGCTTAACATTGTGAGTAGAAATTATTTGATAGGGAAAATGCCTTAAAATTTTAATTTGTTTCATCATGAGCATGACATAATTAGGTACACTATGATGGTAACTGGTGACACCACAGCAATTACATAACGTTATGTTGCCTCTCAACAATGCTGATATGGATTCAATAGCGCAAATTATTCCAAACTTTCAAGTTACATGTATTGTGTGTTTGGTAAACGGAAAGAATTCTATCTAGTCTGCATCTTTCCAGCATTTAACATCAATATTGTGTTCATATCATTATCTAAAGCTTGGTATACTGTTGATATGCCACTCAAAATACTGTAAATCATGAAATTGATGCATAACTAATTTAATGCGACCTCTAGATTTTAGACGTAAATGCAACAACAATAAAATGCAAACGGTCATGTCTCAGTACATGTTTCCCCCGATACTTGCCTTTAATGCGGAGCAATTAAATGTGACAATACGGCGGTCACATTTTTCGCTTTAATATTAATTTCATGATTTACAGTATCTAATAATGCAACCATTTTGGTCTGCATATTATATAATCTGATATTAGCACTAAGTGTTTGTACTTGGGCACACTAATTGGTGTTGTTTGATGACCGTTACAAAAGGTTCGTGGAAACCTCATTTGAATAATTATTTATGAAGGAGCCAGCTAAGAGTTTTGTATCTATGCATAGACATGTCAAATGTGAAAGGACACAGTATAGTATAATGCTATTAAAATGGTTATCACAACCACAAGAAATACTTTTCAGTGGTTGTAACAAACATGTAACGCAAACTAGATGATAAACCTGCATTATTCAGTTGTTCATGTGCTTTCACCTTCTACATGAACACGCGTATTCGAAATTCCGAGCTGGCTTTTTATGAATACTACATGGTACATAAGAAGAATGCTCGATTAGTGTATTTCCAATAATAATGCTTAACCCTCTCCCTGCTGGATTAGGCATAGACACAGCTCTTCACTGGTTGCCTTCAGCATGGAGAGAGTTAAAGCAGATTATTCTCTTTTGTGGATATTACAGTATTGGTTTGTACGAGGTTTGATATATTAACTAACATTTCTGGTTCAGATATTTGAAGTTGTGAGTACAGTTATGTGTGTTTTACATGTGTTTTCATCAATATTAATGAACTTAATATGTTTAAATAAATTATCCAAGCCCTATCACATTGGGTTAGAGGAAAGAAAATAGATACACGACCTTGTTTTGTGTGAATCCAGGAAGATGTGTGCATTTTCTACCAACTTTCTATTTCAGTTCATTTTGGTTACTTCCCTTTAACCCTCTCTCTGCTGGATTAGGCGCAGGTACAGAGGGGCCTATTCTCGAAAGGTTTTTTTTACGATCGTAAGACAATCTTAGCGATTTTTATAGTATGGCTACGAATTGTTCTTAATCTAAGAAATTCGTAAGAACCTTTCGAGAATAGGCCCCCAGATATTTAGGGCATCTCCAGTTCCCTTCAGCATGGAGAGGGTTAATCAATGTTTTTTTCAGGCAGTACAGCAGTAATATGTAGTAACTTTAAATGGCTGTTTTTAAGAATTTACTGTACTCCGTAATGCTGCCCAAGAGAATGGTAGGAAGGGAAGTAACTCCAGAGAACATGAATGTATCAAATACTGTTCAAACAATAGAATTTCTTTTGTATTTCTTGTGCATATTTATTTGGAGAAAAAGAAAGTAGAAGTACATTTTGGTTTGGGCATTTTCACGTTCTTAATAATTTTATATTCCATGTTTTTACTTTTTCTTTCTTTTTTTAAAAAAAACATTCAAAAAGTTTCATTAGATACCATAAGCACTTCTGATGTAGTAAGTCGATGAATAATTTGTACATTATGCCGACTTGTATAAGAAAAGGAGGTGAGTTGGCACATCCAGTTCATACACGCATGATTCTGAGTTCGAATCTCGCCAGGATCGCCATTATTTACTCCACAATAGTTATAACATTATCATGTATGTTTACGAAATTGGCAGAGTAGTTAGCTCCCTTGATGTGTGAACATATAAGTGTAATACATGCTTGTTACAGGTTCTCGTACCACACTAAGCATATTGTTATTTAACCCAGCATTACACAGGTTTTCAAGCAGATTTTCAATTATTGGTGGTATGTAATATAGTTGTGTTCTGTGAATTGTGTGATATATCAGAATAATAGATTTGATGAATGTATTGTTTTTTCTTTTTCCATTTGTGATGTATAATATATATTCGAAGCCACTGCTTTTGTTTACAATTTCAACACAAGCTTTGCTAGCCAATCCAAGGCTTCAATATCACGCTCTAGAGAAATTGCGTTCCTGGGGCCCATTGCTCAGAACAGTTGAAGCTACAATAGTTGTAACTGGGCTCCCGCCACAATATAAAGCATTGACCTTACAATAGTTCTGAGCAACGGGGCCCTGGTTATACTGAAACCACAGAAATGTATTGTGAATATGTTGCGCTAAATCATGATTTTTTCCCCCCCCCCTAATTTCTTGGCACCACATAGCGAGTTCTGCCTCTGCTAGAACACATCACTTTGTTTCTTAAACTTTGTGTACTGCAATGTACTGTAATTACCTGTCTTAGGCTGTAACCATCGCCATATATTACCGTCAAAATCTTCTGCATTTTTGGCTCATTTGACTTTTTACAATATAGGACTCGGGCATATCCTCAGGCAACTAGATCTAAATTGTTATATTATGGCATAGTGAAAACACTTTTGTGCCTTTGCTCCTTACTATTATGATTTTGAAAATACGGTAGTAGACATTATGTTCTATTATATATGTTCATGTTTTCACATAAAAGTCCAATATTATCCTTGATAACTAATTTCAGTCACTATTTTTTAGTTTGATTAAATTTGGTAAGCTCAATTACATGCACATAAAGTAGACCTCGCATATAACAGCCTCGCATAAGTCTACTGTATAACATTATTTGTTGTTGCATGGTTCATCGGTATTAGCCAGTGTTAGCCAGCACTGTTATAGTCAGCGCTACATGTGTTGTCATGATTGTGACGATATATAAGAGAAACAATTCTTGACTCCCAATTCAAATTAAATCAAAGCAATATAGACATATCACCTAACGTTCGTAATACTACGAGAGTCGTAACTATCTTAAATTAACGTATGGGAGTTACGATCGTTCTGTGGAATAGGATCCTCTTTAAATAGTGCATGCATATCATATATAGTAGGTGCTTCAGTATACCTGAAATAACTATAATAATAAGCATATTTATAATGCATCTCAAATGATGGTTACTTGGTAATATTTTTAGTTATTTATAGACATTTGCTGTTTTAACTATGCAATGAATAAAACAGCCAATCATGATTTACTAGTAAACTAATTGGCATATTTTACTGCAATTCAGGCCCCGAGATTACGAAACCTTTCTGAGTGACGACTCCATACTCAACTCAGAATTTTGTTCATACACCGTCATGTGACGTCATAACCCTTGACTCACAGCATTCTCAGGCTATGACCGTCATTATGAACGAAATTCTGAGTTGAGTATGGAGTAATTCTCAGAAAGTTTCGTAATCTCGGGGCCAGGTACGACTATGCCTTTAAATGCCAAGATATTACTTCAACTGTCTCCCTGCTGGATTAAGCCCAGGTACAGCTCTCTGGTTGCCTCTAGCATGGAGAGAGTTAACCGCAGGTGCGTGTCACAATTATTGGATACTCTTGTAATAATATTATTACAAGGGTATAAAGTTTTGTGACCGCCACCTGTACTTTAACAATGTAAATTGGTTAACTGGGGGAAAAAATATATCCCATTTCCTCTCATGTTGTTTTCTGTGATCCTATGTAGAATTCATGACTTATAAATATTCATGTGCTTTTTTTCCCCCAAAGTACCACCATGTGCGACCTTCGTTGGTGTAGATTGATTATGAAAATAATCTATAGTCTTATTATGAATGCCTGATATATGAATAGAAGTTTTAGATTTTGTTAGCCACCTCCTTGCTTGCTTTCAGCTATAGCACTGCTATATATACCGGTATAGGGCATCTCAGGTTGCCTCCAGCATGGAGAGGGTTAAAGTAGATTTGTTTATAAATTTATATCTCAACGTATTTCGTGTTAAATTATACTGTTAAATAATTTCATGAAAAAGTATTCTATAAATTTACATTCAGCTGATAAGTTTTGTTCTATCTCAAGTATGCAAGTTGAATAAAATTGCATCTTTGAAACAGTTTCTGTAATATGAACAAATTACAGTGATATCTATTGCATTTTGGATATCGTGTATACATATCTATGTATGAAATAAAAATGTGCTTGCCTTTGCTGCAAGTTTACTATGCGTATTCATACATTTCTTCTCAATTTCCTACTTGATGTTAAACTTGTGGAACCAGTGTATTTAAGCCTTCCTGTATTGGGTTGTCGATCTTCATGTTCTAGAGATTTTTCACAAACTTGCCAACAACATTCATTTCAATAAAATTGTGTATCTAATATACAACTTGCTGACGTTGTTTTTCTTTATTTGGTGGTACATGTACATGTATTTCTTTAACACACTTTTCTTGTATATAGTGGTATTTCTTTAACACATGATTCCATTCGGCGTAATATGCATGTACAGGTATGGTAAGTGATACTGGAACATTTTCATGTAGATTGGGCCAAGGCTGATTATCCAAACAAATTTTTATGATCTTTAATTCGAGAGATAAAGCAGAGATTACATCTATTCCATTATTAAGAGAAATTATCTCAAATAATCCAGAATTACTTCCTTTGAGCACATCGATACAGAGGCTTGTTCAGGAAGGCGCAAATCCGCGAGTACACGCGTGAAATCACCTTAGCAACCTTCATCATTCATATGTGACGTCTAGCGATAACTCACCCTTCTGAACAGGCCTCGGATAGTTTGGTCCTGTGCCCATTTTTCAACTCGCTGCGCTATATACGGTATATAGATGCATCAAAATCCTTTGTATTAACCCTCTTCATGCTGAAGGCAACTGTATATACCCTAGAGCGTTTTCGATTATAATATCCTCGTTGTCGGGGCAAAATGTATGCGCATGCGTAGTCCCCGCGATAACAAATCGAACGCGAAAATCCGTTGTCGGACAACCACATACCAAACAACATGTCAGTTCACTGTTATGTTTACTATAGCATCCATGTTCAAAATCATTATATCACACAAAATACACTGTGTCATGCATGGCAAATGTCTTGATTATGTGCGCAAAGTTATTTGTTACAAAAGTGTGCACTTACTAATGCTGTGACATTCAATCTTAATGAATACACGCTTACTGACAGATTACAAAACAAAGATTATTCTTCGCATGACGCCATCTTGAAATCCGAGAGCACGAGGAGCGGATAAATTCATGACGTCACCACACACTCCGACAACGATTCTCAGTGTTCTATTTAGAAATCCTCGTGCTCCGAGTACCCCGACAACAAATCAGTGATAATCGAAAACGCTCCTAAAGAGCCACGCCTGTGCTATATATCTGTATCTGTATCTCCAAACCAGTAATTTAACTTGGCTTTCCAATCTGTTCAGTACTACTTGCATTAGCAGAAACACAGCAGAAATTGTTTCAAGCTCCCACAAAGAATACTTTGAAAGCTGAGCAGACAATCGACTCCTCAGGACTGTTAACATTGCTATTTACAACAGATTTTCCAAAATAGGTTCATATCTGTACATTTATTGGCATATTTATGAATATTTTTACAACCAAGAAAGAATACTTGTACCTGTACATTCATTCTTGTTATAAGTCAATACAGTCGACCCCCTTATAACCGGACGTCAGATAACCGGTACCCTCGCTATCCGGACAGTTTTTACTGGGAACGAATATTTTCCCATATAAAATTACTCGGATAACCAGAAATTCGGTTTCCGTTTACGGTCGGTGATATCCGGGAACCAAATATACAAATTAAGTATAATATGTGTTCAGATAACCGGACGATGAAAGAACTAAGAAACGCTAAATAGTCGGCTGCTAGTAGACCAGCTGTTTGTTTAGCAAATTAGGTAAGGCAGCCATGTTGTTGAAACATATTAGACCGAAGGCGGCAGTAAACTGGACAGTGTTTAGACAATAATCAATTGTTTTCAGTACATTACAAAAGCTGGTGAGAATAATTATTTCCATTGGATTAATCATCGCAAATGGGTGAAAGATTCCTGCAGCGACGTTAAACTCCATATTCACTCACTCACACCATTGGATTAAAAGTTGAGTTAACATCAAGGAATTTCAATCACCCGTAATCGGTAATCAGTGTCAGTTGAGTTAACAGAACATCGTTATCACTGCCAACAATTAGACTGTCCCGCATCTTGGAAGATAAATACAAAGCCATGTATTATCAGCAGATGATAGTATGTTGCACCGATCGTATAATATAATACTTATGTGTGATAACTTAAGTCAAGTCGTCTATATCTGTGTTTGTTTTATAATTTACATGAAAAGTGGCAATTCTTGCCAAATTCAGATATACGGAAATTCAGTTATCCGCACGATTTTACCAGGAACGCAACCGACCGGATAAAGGGGGGTTGACTGTATTGACAAGATTCCCAGCTCTTCAAGTTTTGTCGTCAAATTCACTTTATAAGCATAGTTCTTCCAATGTATGTCATGGTACAAAATAACCACCATTCCACAACAATATTTTTGCTGAATTAATCTCATCTACTTGTCTTGTCTTTGGTGGACTTCTGGTTGCCTACCATGTCACGTGCATCCACCAGTTTGATTGAAAACTTCGTACTACACTGGAATGCAGATATCCATGCTGGTATTAAATCTCTCCGTTATTGAATGTTTGCAATTAATGCAGGCTCACGAAACACTTAAATATTCAGCAAGATTTAGGCCCCTCATGTTCATGCATGTACTTAAAATTCAATATACGTCATAGCAGGAATCTTTCACTCATACGTAACGGAAATTTCAATATTGCTGAATCAAAATTGCCAACTGACGTTCAGTTTTCATAGTACGCACTTTCTGATTGGCAAAAGTTTTCACTTTATAGTAGAGACTTTCTGGTTGTTTTTCACTTTATAAGAGGCCTGCTGATTTGCTTTCACTTTATAGTAGAGGCTTGCTGATTGGCTATCTGTTGCTTGAGGAACACTTCCTGTCTGTGGATGCTCTCCTGGTCCAGTTCCTCTATGCTGGGGTGCCACAGTCGATGTATGACCCGCTCCACAGCCGGTGCGTACACGGAATGAGACGGGATGCTGCTGCGGTTTAGCTGTAATATGAAAAATCAGCGACTCGTAACAGAACTTTCCATATGCAAATACGATTCTTGAAAATACAAAATATAGATATAACTTTGACCATAAATTTTGATATATTTTTAACCCTCTCCCTGCTGCATAGCGAGTGCAAGTCTAATGTTATTTCCGGTGACAGGTGAAATATATCTGGATCGTTACCTTTGTTTGTCACGTGACAGACTTTTGACCAGTTTATGTCACCGGATATTGTGTCTACTTGCAGCTCCTATTAGACTCGGGTACAACCTTTTATGGCATCTCTGGTTGCCTTCAGCATGGAGAGTGTTAATAATATCATACTCAATCTTTTGGATTGTTTTTTGTTAAATATTGAAGAATTTAGAATTGTTCAGAATGTTTGTCTCATTTTTAAAGACAAATAAAAATAAGCAGTAAATGTGTTCCCCTACCTGTAGGGCATCGAGAAGATCAAATAGAGTTACGGGCCCTTTCTCCTCCTGCGGCTCACTGACTGAGGACAAATGATGAATGGCCCTCTCCTCTCCCATGTCCAGAGAAGGCTTCATACTGGGAGTGTGATATCCTGACTTGGATATGATGGTAGCATTGCTAAGAGAAATACATGAACAATATTAATATTATTATTATTATTGTTATTGTTTATGTTACTGGGAGTGTGGTATCCTGACATGGATATGATGGTAGCATTGCTAAGAGAAATACATGAACAATATTAATATTATTATTATTGTTATTGTTATTATTATAAATATCATTTAAATATTATTATTATTATAGATTTATTGATTTGTTTTGGTATTTTAAGTTGCTGTGTCATGACGACAAAAGTATCATTTTAGAAAATATTACGGTAATATGCTGCAAGATCATCAGCTCTATAAGTTTTATTTTTGTGTATGAGTCACTTTAACTTGGGACGCTACAAAATAACCACCTTTCATCGGTGGAATTATCCATAAGCTGGGTTTGTCGTAGATACGGGTTTGGGATCTGAGCTCCCACGGAGTACCGAAACTTCTTTGATCTCAACTTGTACCCACTTCTCCGGGCCAGAACAAGGGAGATAATGTTCTTTAGTTGAAGCTGAAAACAAAACAAAATTTTAGTTGCTGGTTACTGCACCGGTATCTTTGATATGCTATTCCTGACAAAACAATAAATAAATAAACCTAGTTATAGCTGTATGACAAGTTTGTGACAAGTTTGATGTAGTGATGTATAACAAGTTTGATGTCGTGATGTATGACAAGTTTGATGTAGTGATGTATGACAGGTTTGTGACAAGTTTGATGTATTGACGCTCACATCCATGGCCTGTATGACAAGTTTGATGTAGTGATATATGACAAGTTTGATATAGTGATGTATGACACTGTGACAAGTTTGATGTAGTGACATATGACAAGTTTGATGTAGTGATGTATGACAAGTTTGTGACAAGTTTGATGTATTGACATTCACCTCCACAGCCTGTATGACAAGTTTATTGTAGTGACATATGACAAGTTTGTGACAAGTTTGATGTAGTGACATATGACAAGTTTGACACTCACCTCCACAGCCTGCATGACAAGTTTGATGGAGTTGGAGGCCATGTCCTGCAGTTCGTACTCCCAGGCACAGACCAGCATACGTCCGTGCATCATGGACAGGTCGGGGAGGAGGCAGTCTCGCGACATGAACCCTGTGAACAGAATATGACATACAATGACACCACCATGACACTACAGTGACCCTATTGTTTCCAGTGACACACAATGACACCACAGTAACTCCAGTGATACCAGACAGCGATAGAAACTAACTTTTAAAATTTACCGGCCCGAATAACAAAGGTTATGAATTTCTACTAGTCCTTGGGCAGTCTCATTAAAATGAGATCCGAAACTAACGCTCAAACAGATATATATGACACTCGCTTCGTAAAGGGTCTCAGG